>CM062266.1:36095867-36100867 GCA_031216635.1 Dissostichus eleginoides | reverse complement strand
TCACTGGAGGAACTACAACTCCCAAGTGCTCACTTTTACTCGATGCTATAACCTTGACATGAACATGACAAGGCAAAGGTAGAGCAACGCATGCAAGACTAATGTGTTTTAAAGTTCCTCAAATCATTGGGTTCAGATTTTGTATAGTTCGGTACAACAGTTAGATTGATGGCAACAATACAAGTTAAGGTCAAGAAGACCGATGTATGTCTATTATATTATATTAATATCATCTTTATCTCAGACTGTTTAGGATTTAGTTTGATCCCATTTAATCAACAAGGTTACAACTTCACAGCTTTGTTCAGAATTGGAATTAAACATTAATACAATTTTTCATCTGTATTTATTGTTTTTTTACAACCAGAAGTGACTGAAGAAGGTGGAGCCAAACCACAAGCTCACACTGACAAATGTTTGGCAACTAAATGTACTGTGAAAGGAAAAAACTAAATCTAGACCCTTTGCTAGCAACATAGCAAACACATCGTAGCCCTCCCTTAAAGCACTTACTCTGAGCTGCACCATTACTTTATGAATATAATGCTGTGTTATAGAAGGCCTAAAACTTGCAATGGAGCACTTTAACTTGTCAAGAATGTTTTTCATAGACTTCTATACAATCTGACTTTGTTTTGCCCAAAGTGGAGGAGTTTCCCCTGCTGGATGTTAGAGGGAGTGCAGGTTTAGGGCACTTCCACACACTTGGAAGATTGCTCACTGGGCGTCACCTTTTATTGACCAAGCCCCGTCCACTTGGGGAAAATCCAGGCGTTAATAGCAGCAACAGTGTCAGAATGAACAACTGAATTAAGATGAAATAGAATACAAATTAATATAATAATACAGCAAAAATGAAGTGATAAAGCAACTATTAAAACAAGATATCACAGTAAAAAGTTGTGCATTTGTATGAACATGTTAAATGAGGCATGTTTCTTGCATTTGGATGTACAGTAAACACAATGTTCTGAGAAAAGCTCACATGCTCGCAACCACTTCCTGTATAAGAACAGGATGAAGAACAACACCTGTCTCTCTGTTTTGCCGTCAAATTCAACGGGTTGTGGATCTATTTTTTTGTCTAGGCTGCACTGGATTTTGGAGAAGAGACAGGAGGAGAGGACTACATGTCTTCTACAGAAAGCGTGTCTAATTCTCCTCCAAATCTATTCCATCAGGTGAAATAGGAAGAATATCTCACAACTTAGCTGCTTGTGTAATCAAACTTCAGTAAGCACTATAACTGAAACTTGTTCAGCAGGGACAGCACATCGAGGCGTCTCGCGCTGACACATCATCCACTTAGACCCTTTGAACAAATTGCATCTGAATGATTAATAGGACCTTGAAGGTGTCAGAACACATGTGTCCAAACCCAGCGTGAGTGGTGGAGGCAGCCACTTTTTGAGCGATGTGGTGTTTATTTAATAAGCAGGTTGGTTGGAGCATGTCAATTATTTCTGGGCACTGGGAGGCATGGGAAGAGAGAAGGGAGGGAGGGGGGGTCGTGAGGACTTGCGGTAAATGGAAGATGAAGTGAGAAAGGAGCAATCTGCAGTGGGTGTGTGTTTCCGTTTGTGTGTTTCTACGTGATTGCAGCGGCCCTAATGGATTCCAGGAGGGGAGAGCTGTAACAAACACAAGGGAAATCAAACAGTAGAAATTACACAACATCGCATCGAGCACACGCCGGCAGGTTTGCGCTCTACCCCGCGATCCAATTACACAGCTGAAAAAATAATATTCATTTTTTCAGCCCGTTTAGTATTTAACTTGTATTGTGGCATGTTAGAATTTACTCAGTACTGGAAAGAGACAACAGAAGGTTTAGACTGTATCTCTGGAGCCACATGTATCCTCCTGGCCTGAGATCAAATCCCTGCAGTACCTCATCTCCAGCGTCTTCTCCAAAGCCCAAACCATCCTACTCTTTCCGTGATGAAAGGATCCCAGTGGGTGTCGACCACAATGCCATTTGAAAAGCCCTAAACGTGCTAATTCAAACCCGAGAGCTCATTCATTATTCAACCTAAGCCGTGCAGTCATGTATAATTTTGTCAGGGTTCAACTCATGATTTATTGCTGATGATGTGCAAGTTTAAAGTCAATTCCAGCCTTTCTGTCAGAACCTCTGAGGCCTCGGAGGCAAAACACAAGATGTTACAGAGAAAAGTCTGCTAGTGTCGGCCAGATTTGCTGCAACGCTCACAACATCAACGATGAAGCATCAAAGAGCAGCCGAGTCCAGACGACAGATCCCACCTCGGTCCATCACAGTGTTCGACTTAATGAGAGCAAACATACTGGGTCAAAATACTGTCTTTCTTAAGGCTGTTGTCTGAGTGAAGAGAACAAAGTGTAACAAAAAAGTATGGACATTTGGTGTAAAGACTATGCTATTTACTGCAGTATAGAGAGGAGTTGGCCAAGCTGGAAGTAAAAAATTGCAACTGGCATGTCTAACCCCTAACCCTAACTTGGCTGCTAAATCCTAAGATCTGTTACAGGATGTGTATTTGGTAAATTGTGTAACTTTTTATTTTTATTCTATTTTTTATTATATTCTAACTTTTTTTTTTACTTTAAATTTTTTATGCATACTTCTTCGTAACATTAAGCTGTCTTTGGCTCTTTTTCTGCTGTAACAACGTAAATGTCCCCTCTATGGGACTAATAAAGGTATTCTGATTCTGAACTGGAATAATAAGTTCGATAGAAAAAGCCTAACTCCAGGATCCAGATTTGTGAGACAGATTTAACTTTCCTGCAAAGGTCAGATTTCTAAGGGATGATCAATATTTAAAAAGTGATAAATCGATTATGATCTTACATTTATCGCCAATGGCTCATTACTCCCTATGGTGGCCAAGTGTTGCATTACATGCTAACCTTAGCGCCGGCTTTTCCACTAATGATCCTGGCTTTTTCCCTTACAAACCCTATATGTTTGTAGACTTGCCTAAGACCTTAACCCTTGTGTCCGGAATTACAAATGTCTTTTTTTTGGCCTGAAAGTAAAGCTTAAGATAGACTTAACTTGCGATAAATCCTTGCTATTATTGATAAAAAATGTAGGAAACTCAACATCGTCTTGTTTACACTTCTCCCTTAATTTCTTGGGATTCTTTTCACATGCATTGCAACGATACAGATACACTCCAAGCTTGTGAAATTAATCAAATCAAATCCAACCCTTCAGTCAAAGTAGGCACTTAAACGTTTCATTTTTGACGATGTAACAGTGAATGAAGTTGCCACAACCTTTGAAATTGGACTTCGGATTCGATTGGACTGCCTGATCCCCAAGCATGAAAAAATCCAATTAAATCCTATGACTGATATCTGATGTGAGTCTGCATCATATATTCCGTATTTGGCAGGAGAACTGAGACACTAGTTGGGAGTTCATGGAAGGATAGACGCTGCACCCTGCACTGTCAATTACCTGCACTCCTTCAGCAAGAACCTGGCAGTATCAGTGTTTGTGTGTGTGTGTGTGTGTGTGTGTGTGTGTGTGTGTGTGTGTGTGTGTGTGTGTGTGTGTGTGTGTGTGTGTGTGTGTGTGTGTGTGTGTGTGTGTGTGTGTGTGAAAATATGTGTGTATTCCCCTCAGGCCAAGCTTATATTTGCCAATTTTTCTTCTGTCTCCTCCACCATCCATCAGCTTCCCCTCCCATCAGCAGGCCGGGCCACCATTTTGATTTAAGGCGAAGTCCCCCCGAAAATATGACTCGCCTTTTTCGTTCAGAGTGGACCGCAAATCAGGCCGATAAGGTCTAAGCTTAGTATTAATGGTGCAGAAAATTAAATTAAGGCAAGAGAGCGAGAGAGAGGAGGTGTCGCAGAAAGATGTGAGGAAGAGATAGAGTTATGAGACGAAGAGGTGGAGGATGGTCATTGTTAAATTGTGAGAGAATTAAGAAGAGGTAAGAGTGGGGATGGGGAGGAGAGAGAGGGGGCGAGCAGGGTGGACGAACGCTGGGATGCAATTTCGGAAAGAAGACGGTAATTGTCCGGCTCCACTTGATAACGAGGCCTTTAAAAAACTATTTCATTTTCACTCCACAAACTCATACTGTTAATGGGATTTCTGCTCTCTGCCCCTGCTGACACACACACACACACACACACACACACACACACACACACACACATACACACCAAACACTCACTCCCTGTCTCTTTCCATTGAACTCCAGGTCTGTATTCCAATAGCCGATAAACACAGACGGTTTTTCTGCATACAAATACATAAAAGCCAAAAGGCCAATGAAGACGTGACGTGCACATTTTCATCTGCTACTTCCACATCTTGCCAGCGTTATTCTTTTACTTTCATGCCAATAAACCATGTCAGTGTGAACCGGATTGAAATAGAGTCAGAGATTAGGAGGTGTCACATCCTGTTATTTCGCACACGGCTTTTTCGATTACACAATGTCCTCCAAAAAAAGGGATAAATGCTCCGAGCTGCTACTCATAGCAGGGAATCAGACATTTATCATCAGCTCCATGGAGAAGAGAGTAAACACTCTAACGCTGCAGATGACAAAGAAGCATGGGAGCATGGAGTGTTTGTGAAAGAGAGAGCGGCTATAAATGCAAATTAAAAATGTGTTCGACCGAGGGCCTCTTGCTCAATTTTGCAGATCAACAGATCTACAGTAGAAAGAGGTGAGCTTATGCATGCTTATGATGACAGAAAGCATGTGTATTTATAAAGCCAAATGAATTAGTGTGACATTTTGAACATAGCATTTCAAGCAAATGTTCTTTTTGGCCCAGTGCACAAATGACCATAATCTATTAGCTTGTTTTAATTGATGACAGTGACTCATCTGTTAGGGCAGGTGATGTTGGTATCCTGACACAGAAAAGAAAATGTATAAATGTACAAACTGTCCCCATCTCATCCTACACACATGGTGTACAATGCTCAGCAATGAAAGAACATTCAAAAAGGCTCAGAGTCCTCGTGGTAAAACCAGAAAGGAATA
>CM062266.1:35913367-36090867 GCA_031216635.1 Dissostichus eleginoides | reverse complement strand
CAAACCACAACACTTCCAGTACTCTGCTCATTGAGTTTCCATCACGACATGCAGTACAGTGAGTGTAGAAAACAGCTTTACAGTCCCTAAAATCTGTCGTCTCTCTCCCTCCAGAGGCCTCAGAGAGCAGGAGCCAGACGAGGGACTGTCTGTCCTCCCACTCAGGCAGAACTTGGCTGGGTCACCCCCTCTCCTCCATCAGTTCTCCTGTGAGGCCCTGCAGAGGAGACGAGTGTCGCAGCTTCAAATGGGCACAGATGGTGCGGAGTCACGAGCCAAATAATGTGTGAGAGTCCGGTTCCTCTGATACATTCCTTGAAAGTCAACACTGCAGTGCACCGTCGCATGGCTGCACACAAACACATGAGCATTTCATTTGTATTTGTTCCGTTCATGGTATGCACAACTTCATGTGTAACAATTATTTGTAAAACATGTCTCTATAAACACACCATACCTCTTAAAAACACACCATGTCTCTTAAAAACATCTTATTTTGTAGGAACATCTCCAACTAACATCAGAAAACAGAAAATGTCTAAGCCTTTCTGTCTTTTTTTGTGTATTAAAGGATTAATATGCCAAAACATTTTAATAAATACATGTTGTTGTTTTTAGTCCATTCCAGGGTTGTCAATCAAAGTAGGTTGTTTTGCTAAAATACCTATTTTAAATGTCCCTCACATTCTTTTGATTTGATATTTTTGACTGTTTTATTCAGCATATTATTCATTCGTGGAGGATCTGGTGTGATTCCCATCCCAGTTGAAGTAAAACATTATAACGTGCTGTTGGTTAGCATATCCACCTGGTGGTGTGTTAGTCCTGCGTTCAACTGAGGTAAGGAGTATAAGATGCTGTGTGTGTGTGTGTGTGTGTGTGTGTGTGTGTGTGTGTGTGGTGTGTGTGTTTGTATTAGTGTGTGTATGTCATGAACCTCTCTGTCACTGTATGTATACCTGCCTGCCAGATGCCTACTAACAAGGACCTAGCTCCTTACAGGCTAATACTTTACCTGCCTGTCAAACACAAACCCACACACACACACACACACACACACACACATACACATACACACACACACACACACCAGACAGCGGCTTGCTTCCACCGCCCGGTGCAGGACTGACTAATCAGTGTGACTCACACTTCTCTGTGCGCCCGAGACCTGGCCTCATGCTTAATGCAGGATGTCAGGAAGTACGTACACACACACACACACACACACACACACACACACACACACACACACACACACACACACACACACACACACACACACACACACACACACACACACACACACACACACACACCGGCAGCAGCAGGGAGATTAAACCTGCTCTGTATTCGGTGTGTGTGTGTGTCTTCGCGTCACTAACGCTGTCCGTCTATGGCTCTGCATTTGTCTCTATCAATTATGTACCTGAGATAAGAGCGTGGCAGCTCTGTGTGCTGGGGGTTGTTGTTGTTGTTTTGTTAGTGTGTGTTCTTAGTTGTTGTCCCTGTCAAAACAACGTAAATGTCAAGCTAGTGTCGTACTTCAGGAAGGAGAGAGAAATCAAATCCAGGCAAATCTGAATGGTCTTCATTGAATAACCACCTTTCAATTAGGCTATACACCTCAGTTGCTGTTGGTGGAGAATGGTTGTTCACTGTAGTGCCAACAATGTAAAGCTGCATAAGACCATAAGTCCTAAACCCTGTAAACTCCCCATATGTCTATAATTCTCCTTCTGGGTACAACAAACTCTCCACCAGATATGAAGAGATTATCTTACAGATTTCTCACATATTTCCTACATTATTCTGCACAGAGCTTATGTTTTTGTGTCAGAGAGCTGTCAGCAGAACTGAAATAACCGCATCACTGTAAAAAATGAAATAACACCATCCTGTTTTATCCATTTTGAACCAATGATAAAGATAATGAGATGATGAAATATGTAAGAGCAAGTAAATGTTCAAAAAACACCATAAAATTCAATATGGCCGACTTCCGGTTGGGAATATGGTCTTGCTCCAATAGACTTTTTTCATCATCTCCATATGTTACATATAGCTACCAAATTTCATCCATGTAGGACAAACTCACAAATGGAGGTGCGTTCTAGGTGGCGCTGTTGAGCCATTTTGCCACATCAATGCTCAAGAACCCTAGTTTAATAAAATGATTACCATATTTGAATTTTATAGGACATTAAATAACAAAATAATATAACTTCAGGCCCCAAAAAATGTATTGTTACGACAATAGGGTCCTTCAATCTGACGTTGTCGTTGCTTGGGACCTAATTAAGTTCCTTCTTTGGTAAAAGAAAAATGACAAATAAACACGACATACAAAATGGCTGACTTCATGTTTACATTTTATTTCCAAGAACCTCTAAATGTTATATCTGTCTAACCAATTGAGATTTTATTTGAAAAATGTAAGGGGTGCTATCCAGTTTTTTAGTCACAACCATTTACACGCAAATCAATTATAAAACATAACATTTGTACCACCTCTGATGCTTGTGCAAAGTTCAATAACTTCCCGAACACTTTCAGCCTCTCCAAAATGTGAATCTTTATGCTAAAGAATCACATTTTAGATTGAGTGAGTGGAAGAACATACCGTATAAAACAGTGAAATATAATAAAACTGAACGCTGTTGAACATATTTTCCTTCTAAATGCCAAGAAGGACTACATCTGTTGGACTACAGATGAAAAATAGCCTCTTGGCTAACTCTGGCACATTTACAGAAATGTTCATTAATGTGCACTGTCCCTGTTAAATAAATGAATCAAAAAGTGCGGCTTCTTCAGTGCCCTCAGCCTTCCTGTACTTCCTGTAGTTGATTTCCATGTTTGGCAGTTACAGATGAGTTAGCAGACTAATAATGAAGTGTTAGTGGTGGATATTTAGCAAGCGGCGCACTGCTGAGTCTGAACCGGGAGAGACACATTTACCATCCTGCACTGCTGAGAAAACATGTGTGTGGTGTGTGTGTGTGTGTGTGTGTGTGTGTGTGTGTGTGTGTGTGTGTGTGTATGGCCTAGCATTACTATACTTGTGGGGACCTAAATCTGTTTACACAGTCACATGTGGGGACTCGCCTCCCTTATGGGGACAAAATGGAGGTCCCCTTGAGGGGAATCATTAATTTTAGGGTGAAGACTTGGTTAGGGTTAGGGTTAGGTTAAGGGTAAGGGTAAGGTTAAGGTAAAGGGTTAGGGTTAGGCATGTGGTGGTTATGGTTAAGGCTAGGATAAGTCTCCAGGAAATGCATGTAAGTCAATGTAACGTCCCCTGAAGTGATGTATACATGGTATGTGTGTGTGTGTGTGTGCGTGTGCGTGTGCGTGGTGTGCGTGTGCGTGTGTGTGTGTGTTTGTGCAATCACTTCATTAAGGCTGAAATGCAAAAAATACATAACTCCACGAGAACTGAAAGCCCCTCTCATTTGCCCATCAAACACAAGCAAACACACACACACACACTCACACACACACATCTTCACACAATGGTTCGTATGATATCTTATCTAAGGTATTACATATTTTTGGTGACTTCTCCTTCAAACGTCCAGCCACACATGTCCTTTTCTGCTTGTTAAATGCTCTTGATTCAGAAACAAAATGGAGTAAAAGGATATCTTTGGATCTAACAAGCAGTGTCACAGAAATGCTCCAAGGATGCTCAGGAGGAAGTGAGTGAAAGAAGAAGACTAACTGTTAGATTTAGGTTAAAATAACTAGGGAAAGGACACTAACAGCAGACTCCTGGATAAGAGTGTTTTTGGACCCACCCCCACGCCCTGACCCCCTCCCCACATGGTCTGTTTATACTGCCGGGTTCACCATTACATGAATCAAATGTATAAATTGATGTTGTCGGATATACTATGTGCTAAACAGGGCAACACTTTTCTTATGTATAGCTGCAAACAGTGTAAAAGAAAAGCCTGCACACACACACACAAATACAAACACTCACACACACAAATATTCCAAATAAGTCAAACTACAGCATACACACACACACACACACACACACACACTTCAGCTGTCAGCTGAGGCTCGCCTTAACCAGGATATCAGCCATAGCTATGTTTTATTTATATATGTTACTTGGCAAAGGATTCACATACAGATTGAACTGGAGCATTCATGCATGCAGACGCACTTTTACACAAACGCACACATCACACATGCACACACACACAGACACACACAGACACACACACAGAGTTGCAGTCGCACACTCTCTGTAAAAACACTCAAATTAAAGAAACTTGAGGAATGATGCAAAGTCTGAAACAAAGCCACAATTACAGTCAGGTGTATTGTTACTGCACACACACACACACACACACACAGACAGACAGACAGACAGACAGACAGACAGACAGACAGACAGACAGACAGACAGACAGACAGACAGACAGACAGACAGACAGACAGACAGACAGACACACACACACACTTAAGATGCATAACAGCAACCTCGATTTCCTCACAAACTAAAGGAGAGCTGACAGAAGGAGAGGAAAGGAAGATTTACCCTGACAGGACAGCAATCTCTGTTTGCCTCATCTTAAATTAATCCCACACACACACACACACACACACACCCACACACACCCACACCCACACCCACACACACACACACACACCCACACACACACACACACACACACACACGGCGCTGAATAATTGAGGCAGCATTTCAATTGAATGTTGGTGGATAGCGCTCCTCTGTCTGGGCTCTGTCTGTGTGTCTCTTGATGGCGGAGGTTGCAGGAAGATCTGGTCTCCTGGGCGATAGAAAATGCAGCAATTACTTTTTTAGACATTTCATGAGGCTTTTATCCACAACGCTTTTCAATAAGCGCGCAGGTAGGGGCTCACACACACCCGTGGATATTAAGTCATCTAAAATAAAATGTGTTTATTGAAAAACTGCTGGAGCGTTTGTTGTGTTTTTGTCCATTTGCCTGAAGTGGCAATTTTATGTAATTGTGTGTTTACTATGAATACAATCCTACAAATTACAAATGTTATTGCAGACAATATGACCCTTATCCCTCAACCTATCCTAAGGGAGTGCATGTACGTAGACACGTTGTGCCTCTCCACCTCTGTTCCTTACTTCTTACTTGCTACCCTTTTTCCCTCAACCTATCCTAAGGGAGTGCATGTACACGTTAGTTTAGCTGCTATAGGCTTAGACTGTCGGGGGACACCTTACTTCTTCCGTCTCTCTGTCTGTACCTGTGTACTCTCATGTTCCGATTAACCCAGCTTCCCCCAAATTTCTTTTTGGTGTCTATATCTACGCCGGGATCCTGAGTCAAGGCTGATCCTGTTGCTGTGTTCCTGTGTCCTGGATCCTCTATCCTGAGTTCTGGATTTGAGTCCTGGACTTCGAGTCGTGGCTGAACCTGTCTCTGCGGTCCTGCCTGACTCTCATCATACTACTTCCCTGATGGCTCCCACAGGATTGTTGACTTCCTCGTGGATTCATCTTCTTATTATAGACACATGCATTTCCAAACATTTGGTCTACCTACGCTGTAAAATGTATTATCTCTTCGATTTACACACGGCATCTATTGCACGTCTGTCCGTCCTGCGAGAGGGATCCCTCCTCTGTTGCTCTCCCTGAGGTTTCTCCCATGTTCCCCTTTAAACTGTGGGTTTTTCTCTGGAAGTGTTTCCTTGTGAAGGGTCTAAGGACAGAGGGTGTCGTATTGTCATACTGATATTCTGTACAAACTGTGAAGTCCACTGAGACAAATGTAACATTTTTGATATTGGGCTATATAAATAAACATTGATTGATTGATTGATTTTTTGTAGTTTTGTAATGGTGGTCATCTGGAATTAAGTTGCTGGAGTAATCCATCCCAGTGAATATGATTGTTAATTGGCGATATTAATTGTGTCACTCTTCCTCTCAGTTTTAAAACCTATAACACAAATTAACTATCAAATTGCCAAAATCTGATATTAGTGATAGAGACTCAGCAAATTAAATGTGATAAAGTACACAAATTTGATCCAATTAGTAAAAATACCAACTGTCATTACAACATAGTACATATTTGATAGTTTCCGGCATACTGTATATATAGTGTGAATACATGTCTTTAATGCACACTCAAGTATTGTGTTTAAGTACAATTTTAAAGTACTTGAACTATCTAAGTATTCTTATTTCATGCTACTCTATACTTTTTGCTCCACTACAGTTATCTATAGCTTTAGCTACTTTACAGATTCAGATTAATAGCTAATACAAAATATCAATCACCTAATAAATAACATATAAAGAGTACTTTAACTTAGCGTACATTTTGATGCCATGATGTACTTTAAATTTTCACTTGTAAAATAGTTTTTTCACAATTAAGTAGAATATCGGACATTTCTTCCTGAAATTACATATATTTGTAAATACTTTTTCACAATCCAGTAGTTTTACATATATTATTCTGACAGGGCCCATTACTACTACTACTTTAAGTACTTAAAGTATGCTTTAATGCCAGTACTTTGTGCTTTTAAATGCAAAGTATTTTGACTTAAAATGTTGCATTGCTAACTTATTGCTAAAGTAAAACATCTAATTATTTCCCCCACCCCGGACATATATATATATGGACTTTACTGTAAGAGCTTCAGCTTGTGAACATACTCTAATTGTAATGATAATATTAATTAATAATTAATTATACTGTATTTAGAGGCGCCTTTCAAAGCACCCACGGACACCTTACAATTCATAAAATATTCTAAGGAAAGGTTTAAGACAGTACAAAAAGAGGTAAGAGCTTAAGCTTGTGAAATGTGTCTGTTGATTGTGTATATATAGGATATACATGTTTGTATACATATTTGTATGTTTGTATTCGGGATTGTGGGAAACGGTATTCCGATCTCTCTGTACACACAAACTGAAAGATTGAGTAGTATCGTTACAGCAGGTAAGAGCTTAAGCTTGTGACCATACTCTAATTGTCAGAGTATTTCCTAAAGAGTAGTATCGTTACAGCAGGTAAGAGCTTAACCTTGTGAACATACTCTAATTGTCAGAGTATTTCCTAAAGAGTAGTATCGTAATTGTCATAGTACTTCCTAAAGAGTAGTATTGTTACTGCAGGTAAGAGCTTAAGCTTGTGAACATACTCTAATTGTCAGAGTACTTCCTAAAGAGTAGTATCGTTACAGCAGGTAAGAGCTTCAGCTTGTGAACATACTCTAATTGTCATAGTACTTCCTAAAGAGTAGTATTGTTACTGCAGGTAAGAGCTTAAGCTTGTGAACATACTCTAATTGTCAGAGTACTTCCTAAAGAGTAGTATCGTTACAGCAGGTAAGAGCTTCAGCTTGTGAACATACTCTAATTGTCAGAGTATTTCCTAAAGAGTAGTATCGTTACAGCAGGTAAGAGCTTCAGCTTGTGAACATACTCTAATTGTCAGAGTACTTCCTAAATTGTAGTATCGTTCCAGCTGTTTCTCTCTCCGACTGAGCGTAGATGTCTGCAGAGCCGAGCTCATCTGGCCGTGAAGATTCTCCCAGCTCCTCGGACACAGACACACTTCAGTTCTCTGGGAAACTTTTCACAACATCACCCTTCATTTATTCATACTCTCCTCCAACTTATTCCTTCTTTCTCTCTTAAGGGTCTCGGGCAGCTGAAGCCTATTTGGTGAAATGCAGAGAGACACTTTGGACAGGCCAGCGGTCCGGTGCTCACACACATGCAGACACACACATGCAGACACACACTCCTCCACCTGAGCTCAGGGTGGAAAACACAGCAATTATTAGCAGAATAAAGTGACTCCACATGGAAGGTGGACCTATGTTTGACAGCTTGGAGATGGGCACACATTTGGATAATATCATCTGGCTTTGTGGCTCTGAAACTTTGATTTATATTATGGAAAAAGAAACATCTCCTAAATAATCACCCTTTTTTTTTGCTGCTTTCTTCTATTAATCAAATTAATAATAATACATTTATTTTGTAAGCGCTTTTACAGGTGCTCAAAGTCGCTTTACAGAGGTAGTAAAAAGGAGACAACAAATAAATATAGTAAAAGTCACATTACATCAAAAGCCAGTTTGAAGAGGTGAGTTTTTCTTAAATCAAATGAATGCATGTTTGGCGGTTTATGCCTGAGTTTAAACATATTGGATTAATTGAAATAAAGTGCAGTGCTCTTTCGTTATATGTTGGCACACCAATAGAATGTAATGCCTCACATTAAAATAAAACTTTAGCCAATCCCTGACGTCAAAATAGCCTCGAGGCGTTTCTTCAAAAAACCCTTTCTATGCATGTACAGCAAGAAGCACTCCTAGAAACCACATTTGTAGCGTCAGGAGGTGGCCAGTTACTTTTCATGAAACGGCAAAGATACGACAAAAAAAGTTAAAAGACACAGAAACTATGTTAACCTTATTGTCAGGTGTGACACATCAGATTACAGGAAGGGTTTACGTCTGCAGACGGAGCTCTACAGTAGGAGAGACAAACAGCCCTGGGCTCTCTTTCTTTGTCTCTTTCTGTTTCTGTTCCTCTCACTCCAGACGAGCGCAGGTGTTCAGACACACTTAGCCGACTTCAACTCTTGATCCAGCTCCAGAAAATACAATATACTCCATTGGCCTCGGGGCTTCTCAATCCTTCATTCATCTGCAGCATAACAAATACACCTGACCCTTCAAAGCCCTGCATTTAGACAAAGCCCAAATGACTTTATGGACTAAATGAAAATCAGACACACTGTAAAATGTATTATTCTTTTCTCCTTTAACTAAAACCCAAATGGCCTTAGATTTTATACTCTTTATCTCTTATTTTTACATTGTGTCTGTTGTGTTTCATCCTATAATCATTTGTTTCCAGCTCATTTTTGTTTCTGTGCTGTTCTCTGTTTCTCGTTCAGATATTGGAAAGCAATGTTTCCTGCAGCCGCTCTGGGGATTTTCTGCTTTAAGTCATGCCGCGAGATGTGTGTGTTGCCCCTCCTTGGACTGTTTATCAAAGATTGGGAAGATAGAGATCTGAAAAGTTGAGATATTGGGTAAAAAACTTTAAATAACAATGCAATTGAGTATAGCAGTTCTGTGAGGCTGTGCATAGAGAAGTACTTTGAGCTAAACGCTAACATGCTAATATTTAGTATGAATAATATTCACAATCCTAGTTTGGCATATTAGAATGACTACTTTAGCTATTTAGAAATGTACACAAAGTCATCAAGTGTTTTCGAGATTCAAAGGCTTTATTGTCATTGAGATGTGTCCTTATGTTTGTTCCTTCAGGACTCCACGTGGTCTGTGTTTTGTTTGTATGTTGACCTTACATGTCTGCCTCGTTGTTTATTGTATTCATGTTTCTGTGGTCTTCATTTTAACTTTTGTTCTTACTTGTGAAGCACTTTGTGAATTCTATTTCTTTGAAAGGTGCTATACTAAATAAACGTTTCATTTTTATCCGCACAATCGCAACAGAGTCGTGTTGACACAGAAAAGTTCAAGGCTGCTCCAAAAATACAACATACCTGCTAGGACTGAAAAAAGAATGAGTGAACATAGAAATATAAATAAAATACTGCAAGAGAATAGCGCGAGGGACAAAATGGTGCGAGTGCAATGTAGAAATAAGTCAACTGTATTTATGTAAGATAGAGTAAGATAGGATGAAATGCTGTTCAGTCAACATTCAGTCACGTTTTTCCAATTTATTTTTCCACCACCTGAAACGCCTCCATTGACTCCTTTGTTTACATCCTGAACATAGTTACATCACTATGTAACACTTGCGCTTCTATTGGCTAGCGCTGCAACACATTATACTTGATAGGCTAAGAGGCGGGACATCTCTAAGCTGTTGACCAATCACAACAGAGTCAAACTTTTTGAACATTAAAGCATGGAAACGTGTCACAGGCAAAAAAAATACCCATATGAACCTGAAAAGGACGATTATATGTCCTATTTAACTCCTCTCCATCTTAATCGCTGTTTAAAGTATGTCTCATGACTTTCAGAGTACTTTATCTGAGCGTCTAATGTTGCTGTTGATGGCTTTATATTTCTTAAAGCCCAACGTGTCTCATACAAGCGTTAAAGTGTGTGTCAGTATGGGTATTTGACTTTGAAACTATGCAGAGATGTCAGGGCAATTCATCCATAGTCTTTGAGAGACTTCAGTGAAAACGCAAAGTCAATCTAAAGTCAGTGGATCGTGAGTCATTGCTATTCCTCGTGTTGAGTAGATGTTGATATATTTTAGTCTGGACCAATGTTTGAGGCAATATAAAAACATCCCTGGAGCGTGACTCAAAGTCCAATTAATGACTGACTGTCTGACTTTAGCGTAATGAAACAAATTACATCTGTTAATGAGTTCTGAGAACGAAATTGCATTAATATGATTCGCCGAGATTCAAAACAAGCAAAGAGTGACCAGGGATTAAAATCCTCCCACACTACATGATATTTTCCATGATGACCTGACCTGAGTTTGAATAGACCAGTGAAGACTATGAATATGAAAATGAATACCAAAAATGTTAAATTACTATTGATTATAAAGAGGGCTCCATCTGCTTTCTCTATCAGCTGAGGCTAAGTGCTGCGAGACGCTCTCAGAGTATTGATCTAATCCATCTCTTTGAATTTAATTTGCCACTACCTTTCGTGTCTTTTGGGGCGACTCCACCGCTGTGTGCCGAGTCAGATGAAATGCCCACAGTCATTTAAAAGGATTAAGTGCAGGATCCGGAGACACAGAATAAAAACAGTGCTGTCAGCTGAAGTTAACGGAGATGTAAGAGAGAAAGGGTTTCTTTTAGTGTCTCTGCTTTCAGAGAACAGATGAAGGAAACTGCTGGAGTTTTTCTCAAAATCAGAATCAGGTTTATTGCCGAGTAGGTTTGCACACAGAAGTTGGTTTAGTGGTGCAAAGATAAGGAACAAAGTTGTAAGAGAAGCAGCAAAAATACAACTAGTTACACAGAATATAAATATACAAAGAAAGTAAGTACAGTGAAACTTTGAAGAACATACAGAATATTAGATTTGAATGTGGAGGGCTTTGATTCAGATTCAAACCACTTTGTTTTCAATCACATTTACATAAAATTGAAATGATTCTAATTCAATCACAACTTAGATGAACACAACTCATCAGTCAGATGGACTTTATAATTTGTTTGCTTTCAAATCAGCATTTGGCACAGATTCAGTTCAGGGTTAGGGTCAACTCAAATATGCTTTACCCACAAGTAAAATATCAGAATACCTTTATTCGTCCTACAGAGGAGATAATATACATTTGTTGCAGCAAGAAAAGAGCTAAAGACAGCTCAGTATTAACTAAGAAGCATGCATAACAAATATATATTAAAGATACATCAAAATAATTAGTACAACATTTACAAAATACATATCCGCTAACAGTTTTGAAGATTTAGCATATATATATATATATATATATTGCACGGTTATTAATGGCATATATATATATTGCACATATTTGGTATTTCACAACAAGGGGTGTTATAGTATAGTCTGTGTTGTTATATGTGTAGGGGTCTACCAGGGACCATGAACAAACTGCTTCTTTATAAGCTGATAGTGTGGTTTCATGAAAATAAATGTTTGTAGTAACCTTAGTGAAGTATAATTTGATATATATAGAATTGAAATACTTTTTCACAAATTAAAATGTTAAGTTGTGGGTTGCCGGATAGCTCATTGGTCAGAGCTGGCGGCCAATATGTGGACCCACCCCCCAAACATTTCCGGCAAAGTAATCCTCTCTATCTCCATCTTTCAACTTTGGATCTCGATTTAATTCTGTTAATATAAGTTGTAAATTGTTATTTAATAACATTTCAATAATTTCCATTATATATCAATTTAATGGAAAATTACGTTTTTGAATCTGAATCACAGCCCTCCGCATTAAAATCTAATATACTGCATGTTCTTCAAAGTTTCACTGAATTTACTTTCTTAAAGTAGTTATACTTTTGCTGCTTCTCTTACAACTTTGTTCCTTTCTGTGTGCAAACCTATTTGGCAATAAACCTGATCTGGCTCAAGAAATATCTTTGAAAAAAACAAAAAAATGTAGTTTGCTAAAAGACAAATCATCGTGTCAAACATGATGTCTGAAATGTCTGATAAAAACGTGGTACCACTTCCTGTAAATGCTGGACGATGTTCAGCCGACACAGACCCCTGTTGTCGGGGATGATTACCACTTGGCCTCCACTCAGAGTCACTGAGGGTGTTTTGCCCACCGCTCAGCTCAATCACTGATTGGCTGGAGGAACACGACGTGGTGGGATATCACTTCCTAAATGGAGCCAGTTTTCTGATTGCCAAAAAACTGTGAAGAAGCCTCTTCTTCCAGAATATAAGCTAGGGTGGATTTTAGCAAACAACGAGTGGAACACGGCCAAAATGAACTGCAATCAGAAAAAAAGAATGACTCCATATGTTCGTGTTTGTGTGCACACGCCACGATGGAGTTCAACAAACACTAGAAGCTTGTCTGCAGGCAGAGATAAGACCAGAAGTTAAACCTCAGTGGGCGGAGTTTCTCTGGTTAGGGAGCAGCTAAAGAGGAAGGCTTTTCTTTCAGGATTACCATCAGGAACAAAAGACGTAAAGCTGGTTTGATTCGTCTCTAGAGATATAGATAAACGCCTCTATTAACATAGACAAAGATCATTGTTCTGGACCAGGAGGCTAAAGGTACACCTCTAGAGTGTTCTAATGAACAAAGACGGTTACAAGGTTCATTCTTGAACTAAGAAAGATAAGTAATGATCGCAACTGGAAGTCCACTTGCTTGCCTTTTTTATCTCCATTAGAACTTCACTTAGCTCTTGTCACGTGCCCTATGGTAGGTTTGTAATATTCTCCGAGTTTATGATAAGTGAGCAAAGTCCACCTGCTGATGGGAGCTGTGAGACGTAAAAAGCTCTAGAAAAATCCAGTAAGTGGCGTTCTGTGTTTTTTTATCCTCAAAACCCACTGTAAAACCCTCGTGTCCCAACAAATCTCCCCATAAAACATTTTCACAATCAGTGTACAACTTAAATGACCATCTCGTGGTAGTATGCCTCAGCCAACCAGTGAAGTAGTGTGAAACTGTCATTATAGGCAATTAATTAATGAGTTCTGTTGATTTATGTCAAGAAACGGCAAAAAACATTCTTACTTTTTGGACGAATTTAAAGAAATTCCCTCAAGATGTTCCCAAGTGCTTAAGAAACTAGGATGGACAGATGTAAAGACAACCAGAACACAAAATGCCATCGGCCTCGACTGTCGCCAAAGAGTGATAAAATGAAGATCCCATAATGTTTAGCTTTCTGACCCGAGCTGATTCTCTGCCAAAGGAAAGTATCCGTGAGTCTTCAGATCAGGCTTGTTGTTGTGTGCAGCTCCAGGCTCAGGTGTGATTAAATTCTGGGTATTTCAAATGGATTTATCAAGACATTTCTCACATTTGCTGACTCTCTCTTTTTCTCTCTGGATGCAGAAATAATCTGCATCCGTTGTAAAATATGTAGTATCCAGGGGGTAAATCAAAAAGAAAGATGCCATTGTCCCATTGTACAATGTCTTAGATATATTCAAGGTTGCATTGTTGGATGGCCTGGGACTTCAGATGTTCATTGCCAAATCAACGCTGTAGCTATTGTGCATATTGTGATGGAAACTTGTGGAGCAAAGGAGTCGAAACATAGTGAGACACGGAGAGATCTAGAGCTTAATGTCAAACACTGAAGGTTTATTATGAAGTTATGGCCGGAGAATTGACAAGACATGTCAATGCGGTTGCCCGACCAATTCTGAAGATCTCTTCCGTAGTCAGAGGTTTTAACCAGTTCAATCAAGAGACGGTTTTGATGTAAGAATACATATTTATTGCAAAGATACACAAATTAATGTAATGGTGATTTTGGCGATTAGGCCCCGTTGTGCAGGAAGTATCATTCGGGAGGGGAGAACCGATCCGATGAAACCCCCCCTGGGGTCTAGACACTGGTTGTGGTGAATGGATAGTTGGGGTCGGTCTGAAGGGGAGTGGTTTAGCTTGACCCTGGATTCAGAGGGACAGGAGGTGAAAAGGGGTGGAGGAGGGTTGAGTAGAGTCACCTGAAATGACAGCTGTCAGAGGGGGGAGAGCAGACTTAAAAGGTTTGGCAGAGTGCAATGATAGGCTCTTGGGAATAGAGCGAAGTGATTGGTTAAGCTGGAGAGTGACGCCCCCGATCACTTATTGAGAGGAGAGAGAGTAGTTATGTAGGAATAGTGAATAGACGGTCTTCCTGGTTGAACTTACGCTGAGCTTCATTTCAGAGAGTATGATCAACATTCTTCATTAACAAGACTAAACAAACAGGGCACAAAATGTAACTAAAACTGTCGTCCATGGCCAAAGAATGTACACCAGTGGGACCTACGCCCCCGATAAGGTCTCCCAGATGTCCACAAACAATAAACTATCTCAGGTCAGCTTGTGCTCGGTCATGAACTGAAAACAACAAGGAGCCTTAAGAGAGATAGCAGCAACACCCCAAGGCTGCAGACCTATACCATGGGAAAGGAGAGAGTGAAAGGAGAAAGTGATGGACTGGGCTAAAGGTTAGATACATAAGCAAAATATTCCCCAACACCTATGACAGTAAAGCCTTTGAATTGAATCTTGAATCAAATGCACGCTAAAGGCTCTTTGAGCATGTTTTCTCTCACTGATCCTGCAGTTATGTTAAATGTTTGTTTTTCATGTATTGTGTCTTGATATGTGTCTGTTGATGTTTCACATGGAGCTGCTGTGATGCAAGGAGCATTTCAGACTTGATCTGACCATTAAAGTATTATCGTATCGTATTGAATCTTGCACCTCTTTGTTGTACTGATTTAAAGGTCTCCTATTATGCAAACTCCACTTCTTCATGTCTCTTCTACATCAACATGTGTCCCCTCTTTTTCATGTCTCTTCTACATCAGCATGTGTCCCCTCACCTTCATGTCTCTTCTACATCAACATGTGTCCCCTCTTCTTCATGTCTCTTCTACATCAACATGTGTCCCCTCTTCTTCATGTCTCTTCTACATCAGCATGTGTCCCCTCTTCTTCATGTCTCTTCTACATCAACATGTGTCCCCTCTTCTTTATGTCTCTTCTATATCACCATGTGTCCCCTCTTTTTCATGTCTCTTCTACATCAGCATGTGTCCCCTCTTCTTCATGTCTCTTCTACATCAACATGTGTCCCCTCTTCTTTATGTCTCTTCTATATCACCATGTGTCCCCTCTTTTTCATGTCTCTTCTACATCAGCATGTGTCCCCTCTTCTTCATGTCTCTTCTACATCAACATGTGTCCCCTCTTCTTCATGTCTCTTCTACATCAACATGTGTCCCCTTTTCTTCATGTCTCTTCTACATCAACATGTGTCCCCTCTTCATGTCTTTCACATCAACATGTGTCCCCTCTTCTTCATGTCTCTTCTACATCAACATGTGTCCCCTCTTCTTCATGTCTCTTCTACATCAACATGTGTCCCCTCTTCTTCATGTCTCTTCTACATCAACATGTGTCCCCTCTGTGTAAAGAGACTCTGAAAGTTTCAGGAACAAAGATTCTCTCTCTTTTTGTCCTGATCCATTTCTATAAAAACCTGTCTGAAAATGAGCTGATCAGATTTTGGCCACTTTGTGATGTCATAACGATGTTTTGTCTTGTGTAACCATTAGCCAATCAGCAACCAAGGTGACCCCCCCCCCATCTTATCACCTGAATCTCCTCCTAGAGCACCATTGTGTTCTTTTTAACCAAATCTCTCTCAGGGGGGCGTGGGGAGGGGCTCCTTATTTTCATCTAAAGTAACAGACAGAGAATCAGCACTTTGGAAACAGGGCTGAAACACAGGGGATTATGGGATGCTGCAATGATCTGTTTGGTGTTTCAGACAATCAGAGACAGGCTCTGTATATATCTGAGTCCTATAATATATTGATGAAAAACAGTATAATAGGGGACCTTTAAGTCACAGGCTCCTCCATCAGTGCAACATACAACATGGAGTGACTGAGCTCTAGTTTAGATCGTAATGGGGCCACAAAGCTGTCTACTTCTGTTTCTAGGGGCAGCGTTGTAGTTTCTGGGGTAGGCATGGTGCATGTGTCTTTGTCTCATGGCCGTACACAACTCTACCTCATAAGGGGTCATGTCTATCCCAGTCTCAGTAGGATGTATCTCTGTGAATGGTAACTGTCGGTAAATGTGTGAACACTTCATAGCAGGACAACATTTTGTGTCAAAGTGTCCCAGTGGCAGTCCATAGTGAGGAGGATGAGTACTGCTTTAGCGAGAAAATCTGTGAGCAGAAAGCAGAGAGGCAGGCGTCACATCGAGAATAACTGCCACCGCGGCAGTCCAAAGCTCGGCCGAGAAACAGGAGAAAAGCAGCAGAAACCCGACAACATTTCCTGTTTATCATCAAATAAATAGTTGTATTCACTACTCATCTAATTCAGCTCACAGCAAGGACACTGAGAATATAATAAAACCCATAATCCACCTCACAACATGGCGTCCATATCAATGCTGGCATGGACAAAACTAATGGATTTCACTTATATGTTTGTGTTTATACACAGAAGAAGTTAACCAAAGTAATAAAGAAAACACATTTTGAGATAAACATAAGAAGTTCAAATACGAATGTGAAATAAAATATACAATTAAATAGAGATATTAATATAAAAAGAAGAAGTTAAAGGCAGAATGTGCAATACAATATATATTAAACAAAGATATACAAACATAAGAAGTTTGAGTAAAGATATCTAATAACATATAAAATAAAATGGAATAAAAAAATGAAAAAACAAAACTAGTTGAAGTAAGAATATACAATAATAATAATAATAATTTAAATACAATTCAAAGTAAGAATAAGTCAATGTTATAATGTGTAATAAAATAAAGTAATTTATATAGACATACAAAGTTAGAGTGAAACATATCTAATAAATTATTAAATTAAATAATAGTATGTACATAAACTTAAGAATTTTAAAGTAAAAATGTGCACTTCATTATAAGACATGTATATTACAATATCTGTTGATGATGGTGAAGTATAGTATCGCGCCAGTCTATTGACTCAAAATAAACAAAGTCAAGAGCAAGTTGTATTTGACATAACTAATAATGTTTTGACCGGAGAAGTTTAACTATGATATTTGTTCTTAAACTAGTTAATTCTTCAGTCGCTGGTTCTTGTTTGTTAGATGTATTGGTTGGACGAGGGTTAATCGTGATCATTCTCTAATGACAGCTCGTCTTCTGCTCATCACGTTCCTCCTCCATCGACAGCTCGGTGGGATCATCTGCCTAAAAAAAGCAGTTTCCTTTCTCGAGCGTCATTTCCCAGCGGAAGACAGACTTCAGCTTATTTTTGGGATGATGGATTTGGCTTTTAAGTAAATGACAGGAGGCTGTTTTGTTCTGATAAACACTCGGCACCCACTCTTGACAAGTAGCGGAGATCAAAGTGAAGCTCCACACCTTGGAAAAAACCGGAGACAAAACAACGAGAAGACAGAACAAGACAGCTAAAAATGGGCTTTTAAAAAATAGATTAAATGCGTATTTGAAACGGAAAATGACGCATGAAACAGTCGAGGTCGCACGAATATGTGCCGATGAGTTCTGCTGAGTCAGCAAACACACAAATGCGACTATAAATTGTACACACAGGTTTGCACGGGTATACAACACACACACACAGAATGATGCAGCACATAGTGTCAAAGCTGCCATTCAACATTTTACTTCCTTCACAAAATAAAATAACTGTCAATATCTCTGCAGATAAACTGTACTACACACACACACACACACACACGCACACACACACACACACACAGAGTCAATACTGGAGATATTGTATTTTTAACTACACTGTCATGGTTTGAGCCTGTCGATCTTTTCAACAACCTCTCTCTCCACACACACACACACAAACACACACACACACACACTGTCAATAACTCTAATTGCTGTCTGCCTCACTAAAGCTGTCACTAAGCCTTTGACTTCCTCATGTCATGAATACACACTATCTCCCGCTGAAGTTTATGTACAAGTACAAACACACACAAACACACACACAGCTTCCCGCTCTCCCTGTCCATCTTTTCCACTTACGATCCATCACTTATGTCACTCATGCGCTATCGTTACTTCCTTTTTTAAATTCTTCAAATCCTAGTTTCCCTGTCACGCAGCTTTACTGAACACTATAACGTTCTGTCAGTCTCCCCCCTTATTCCACCATTTACCCCTCTCCCCCTCTCTCTGCTTACAGCTGGATGTCCGAGTGAAAGAGAAATAGGGTCTGCGACAGAGGAAACTGCTGCAGAGAGCTCGTACATTCATACTGGATCCCCTGTTTATCGGGTACACTCAACGGGTGTTAGTTGTTCACGTCAACGTCAGTATCAACGTAGCTCCACGCAACTGTGTCATGGAAGTATAAATAGATTGTTGTCGTCCACCTTTAAACAATGCTCAAGTAATATCACATCTGCTCTAGCTTGGGAAAAATGCGCTGAATACCTGGATGGTGCACTCATAAAAGTCAAAAAGGTTGGTGTGAAATGCTGGACACTTTTCACACTCAACAACCGCCACCATGGCTACGTTACAGAAGCTACGCTAGCAGCCACACTTGCTCTGGTGAGCACATTACAACATAAATAAAAGTTATACTTATGGGTTTTTTCCATATTTAATAAATGCACCACTATACTTTAAATTGTACAAAAAGCCACCATTCATTTTATCCGGTAAACTGAAACTGAGTAGATGTGTGCTAACGCTATCCTTAACAGCTACAATTGACATTTCTGGTGATGAAACCGAACCCATGTGCAAATTGAGACAAGGCTTTGAAAAACACACTAAGCAAGTGTCAACAGTTCACGACATGGCATTTACTCAGGGAAGTAACAGCACATGATTTTGCAGGCATTTTACAGAAACGTTCTGTAAAGTTCTGTAGCATGCTGCATTTGAAAAGTGCTGAAAGTGGTAATCAGGTATAGATAATCTGTAGCTAATTCGTTTATACAGTATATGCCATGCCATTGAAATATTCTTTCATTGGGTACGAGGGCACAAAATATGGAGATATACATAAATGAACAAGCTTGTGTTGACTAACCTCGCCTGAAGGACAAAGTATTTACAGGTGTTCTGAATTGGCCAGCATAGAGAGGGATGAGATGCAGTATTTGTTTTTATAATGAGCATTATGCCAAACAGTTGACAGCCGTCCCTGGAAGGCATTCTTAGCTTTGCCCTTGGTTATACGCTCTCAAGTAGTTGCAGGGTGTGAAGTGTAAGGAAAGGAAAAGAATGCACCGCTGACCTTCACTCCTGAGTGGTGAAGTTTTTGATGCTCAGTGAAAACCCACATTCGTTATCTCTGCTGACAGCACCAGCTTCATTCAAGTTGAATACATGGTGCATTGTGACATGAGATCCTGCACACTAATGCTGGATGTGGAGCTGATTTGCCGGATGGTTTGTAACACAGAACTATCTGAGAAGCCGTCATTGGAAACAGTTTGGAAAAGGGCAAGCACAGGTGATGGGATGAACCATCTGCCTTTCATCATCTTTCACGGCCTAACTTCACCAAAACCAGCCTGTAGCTACCAGCAGGACCCTGATTGGTCAGAAACACTGTGGTTTGTATTCAAACACATTACTTCAAGCCTTGGAAGATGGGTTCTCTTGTGATATTGCGAGCATCCAACTGCTATGTCGTAAAGTAAGTTGTCACCTCTCTAAATCATCAGATCCACGAGCTCAGTTTAGTTCTAGTTGTTTCTAAATCAATCTCAGCAAATCCATTCAGATGGTTCCCAACACAATTATCATGACATGTTCAAAGAGGGATCGTTTTTGCAACAGTACTGAAGACTATCAGTTTCTCTGCCCGACTGTTGTACTTCACAAACTGGCTATTTAGTGTATTTTCCCCAGTAAAGTTGTTATTGGGGTCTATGCTGAAGCTTCATATCTTCCACAGGGTCATTTAAAAGTTAGCACAGCAGACAGGGAAAATGGGACGTGCCAACATTGATCCTTCACCTCTTTCATCCCTTTAGGTGCTGTCAGTACAAAGCAAGTCTTTACACTTTAAACCACAACAGAAACAATTTTTTATTTGGGGCACAGTATCACTCTTAAAGACCAACTCTTCTTCTTTGCAGCTTTTAGAAAGCCTTTTTTAAACAGTGCTGTAAAATCTTTTCTTTAGGTTCGCTGTTTCAAATGTATTTGTTTGTAGTTTGTTTGCTGTCTATGCTAAAAACACAGTGTTTCTAGTCATTCAAAAGAGCATTTCTGGACAGTGTTAGCATTAAAACAACGGTTGTGGCTTAAGTTGTGACCAGCATAATATTTAAAACGCCAAACCCGATGGAGTTTACACAAACAATATGGTGTTATTGAATATTTTTTTGAATCACACTAACTTAAAAAGGGTACGAGTCTGGAGGACTGGCCAAAAAGAACAAAAGATGGAGAAAGCCTGGACCAGCCACACCATTGGCCGTCGGACCCAGAACTCCCCCCTAAACTAAACTAAGAAAAGAAAACCACAAAAACTGGGCTACCAGGTCCTCCATACTAAAAACTCAGTCAAAGAAATAACCAGAAATAGAACCAATTGCTAAGGGCTGCTATACTAACCGGCAGCAGTGTCCAACAGAGTCAGAGACACTCCTTCTCCTTCCTTTTATACGGTGATTAGGTGAGATGAGGAACACCTGAGCCGAGGCGGGGCCAGGAGCAGATCAGGTGCACCTTTGTAGTGAGGAGAAGGAGAACAAAAGGTGGAGCGAGCAACAACATTAAAGGCTAAGATTTCTTGACAAGGGTACAAACTGTGTTCCATCAATCGATCATAGCGAGCAGTACCACTGATATTCATTTCTATGAGAATCCCAGGTTATCTATTGCTCTCAGATTGGGCATGACATATATATATATACACACATCATGATGACTGCCGATGAGTTAGTGACGACCACGGTGATTATCTGGCTCTGCCGAGAATATAATCACACAGGGCTCCAACCTCTAAAAGGCAATCTATTATCTGAGAGGACCTTTGTCTGCTGAATTATAACGGTGGAGGTGTTGAGATGAAAACGCACGTTTGAGACAACTGCTGACCTGGGGTGACGCCATGTACAGATCAGAGAGAGATAAATGGATTTGGTAAACATTCATGGCTGCACACTCACACACAGGAAGACATTAAAAAGACAGACAAGAAGAAGAATTGGAGACTGATGCCGTGTCCATTCACGTACTTATGTAGTTATATTTGGACACTTACAGCTAGACACTTTTCCCCCTCAACGCCCGCCATCTTGGCTACGTGACAGAAGTTATGCAACCAACCCAGCACAATGCAAGTGTTCCCAGTGTACAACATGCTGTGAAACAAGGGACATTTTTGATTTTAAACGCAGCTTGTACCTCATCAAAACTACAACACAACACACACCACACACACACACACACACACACACACACACACACACACACACACACACACACACACACACACACACACACACACACACACACACACACACACACACACACACACACACACACACACACACACACACACACACATTGCTAACAGAGGACACACTTACAATAAGTTATGGTATGATTGTACCTGGGAGCTTTGATGTACTTCAATAATAGCGGGCCATGTGGGAAATAAAGAGGAATGCCACTTACTTACAGTCCATAAAGGCATTTGCACATTCACACACACAGTGTCATGTACTCACAGTCTCTTCTCCAGTGAAAATAATTCTCTATCCCTATTGCTTTTTTAGCCTGTGCCAACCGTCAGCTGATTTTAATCGCTGAAAGAAAAGGTGAGATGTGAATTTCACAGCATTTCCTGTCAAGGTCACTTAACTGCTTTCCAAAGAGTGTATTTTTCTCAGAAAGACGTTTTGCTTTGAATTCTCTCTCTGCTTTACCAGTCATGGTACCTTTGTCTGTTTGAGAGACAGTGTGACTGGCATTTAAAGCTGCTGTGTGTCGAGCTGGAAGTTTGCAAGACAAGTCCCTGTGTGAAGTATCATTTTGTGGTTTGAAACGCTAGATAAAGGAGTGCTTCCAACATTTTGCCCAGAGTTTAGGGAAGACTGATTTATTATTTGCCATGAACATGCACCGTAGCCAGGTAGATAAATGGTTTTAAAAGAAACATCCAACTTGAAATAAAAACGCTGCCTGTGAGAATGGCCTTATGGTAATGTGCAATATGCTTTAAAATAATGCTGCGTTTATATACAGCAGCCTTGCTCAAATAAAAATCAATATGGGCGGTCTCTCAGCTCTGAAATAAGCCTTAATAAATTGACATGAACCCCATTGATGAAACTGCATCCAACAAGCGTAGTGTGAGATTCAGCAACTTCCTTCCTACCTCTTTGTCAGCAACTCTAATCTTTTTAACACAGATAATGGTGAGTCCATTTAGCCTCTAAGGAGCCAATACGTTTGATCTGTAGTGCAATATATCTGTAGTTCATATCTTTAGCCTTTGTTTGCCAACATGTTTGCTAACTTTGCTTATGCTAAGTTCATTAAATTGGTTCATATCCCTACCGTAAGATGGTAGAAATATTTAAATCTGAATACCACTTCCGTTAATTGAATGTATACTGTATTTTTAGACTATTGCCTTTCATATTGGCATTAAATGTTAATTTTCTGTATGTTTACCCTAACCATAACCCCTAAATGCAATCTTTTTCCCAACTAACATTTGACGGACTACAGTTAGATTGGTACAACCTTAATGTATGTGTGTAGGTGTGATGATTGCCCTCCTAAGGTGGTTAGAAAAACATACAAATGCATGTTATCTTACTCTGTCTTCCCATTACTTAAAAAATGCGAAATATTATACAGGCCTGGCATGTAGCTACTTTCCAGTAGCTACATGGAAAGGAATTCAATCGGTAAAACTTGTCTTGAACTCGAAACTTGATCAACTTTAGGTTTGGGAACACGGTGTCTCTGAGGCCTCCAGTGGAGCAGCATGTGTCCGTCCTTAATTACACCAGCATTTTCAGAAGATAAAAGACATCAACATCCTAAATAATTTGGATTGAATATACCACAACAACTTCGAAAGCATACCAGAAAATGTTCAAGTCCAGCTTACATGGTTCTTAGATTTGATGAAATAAAAGTTTAATGATCCCTGTTGGAAAATTGGGCCACAGTTGCAGGAAAAAAAAATATATAATGCAGACAGGATGCACTAAATTGAGATCACATGAGGTAAAAAAAAAAAATACAATACAATAAAATGAAGATGCACTCCCATAGGATAACATTTTCTATCTCATTACCCACAAGGCTTCTCACCTGCTTTCCATCTCAAGTCAAATGCCCAAGGTAGTCATGATCCATTTATGAGCAGACACATTAATAGCTTCATACACTGACACATCGCTCGGTACAGTAGATCTGAAAACGATAAAACGCTCCTTTTGATTTTTGACGTGTTCGACAGGTAATTAGTTACAATCTTTTCCAGGTTTCCCTGCGGGCTTTTAATAGTATCTGTAGAAATTAGAGTGAGGAGCAGCGAAAGAAATGGTTCCCGAGTTATCTTCACACGGCTGAACAGAAGTAGACACTTCATTTGCAAGATAAGCTTAGCCTTCCGTAGCCGGACCTTTCCGCTCACTTCGTTATAGCAGAGGAGGAAATCTGATTGAAATAGGAATGAAGTCAGGGAAAAAGTACTTGCGGTGTGGTTTAGATATCAGAGTTCAATGTCTTTTGTGGCCGAAAAAAGGAACATCTTGAAACCAAAAACCACATATTATAAGTGATTGGTCGAAATGTGAGTACAAAATAAGCGTTGGTTAGAAGATAAATTGGTTGGAGACCAATCAGACCTTATCATCCACTAGCAGTAGAGTTAAAACAGAAAATGGTACTTTGCATTGAATCATCCAATCACTGTGAACTAAGATTAGATGGTTCAAGTGAAGGCCAATCATGTTTCCCTCTCCACTAACTCTTCTGTTGAAAGCAGGAATATTCTTTCTGTAAAACATCCGTTGAGCCAGACTAAGATCAGATAAATAAAGTACGCCTCGTGTTCTGCAGCTATTCAAAATATAATTACCCAGTACTGTATATCTGCCTAGGTCTGCCTGAAGGCAAGTTTCTGTATGAATGAAAGGAATAAATAGCAAATTAAATGCAACGAAAAGCAGAGCAAAGCTTTTATTAGACCTTTCGGTATGCAGACATGTCCTTGAACAAAAGACAAGCTAAACCTCATGCATTCTTTCTGAAGTCACATGCCACTTGTTTACATGTAGACACTCCTATATCTTTCCAATTATGGTTGACATTTGTTTTTAAAGAAGAAGTAGCCTTAAGGATGAACAGCTGTTACTGTAGAAGCAGTAGCTACCTTGTGATTGATATATTGTCAATACAGCAATCTCATATTTGGGTGATGTCTGTGTTTTTCATTTTATAACTTCACCTTCACCTACGTCACCTAAAAACATCTTGTTTGGTCATTTGGTGCACTTTACTCCACTCTGTCACTTCTGGTTCCAAAAAAACCTTGATGCTTCTAGCCAAAAAACAAAATGGTGGCTTCCTAAATCCAAAATGTCAATCTTCCAAACCTTACTACACAAACCTCCCAGTGACGTCAAAGTGACTACGTCTACTTTTTAAATACAGAATGAATGTGCAAAGATCTATGGATCAAATGTCATTTCCGTGGTAACTTAACTTGATCCCAGATTGATTGTTTAAACAGATTGTAAATCAGAATCAGAATCAGAATCAGAAACAGGTTTATTGCCAGGTAGGTTCACACATACGAGGAATTTGACTCGGTGTCGTGGAGCAGACAGAAAATATAAAACAAGAAATCTAATGTAAAACAAAAAATCTTTAAGGACACCGTAATAAAATATAGTTAAATAGCAATAAAGCAGTAATTTACATGGAAATAGAATGCTATGAATGAATTATAGGATATGAAATATGAAACAAGAAATATGTGCAGTAAGCAGTATGAACATTGTGTGCATTAATGTAATGCATATAGAGACTACGGCTGAGGTAAGTGTCAGTGGGGGGGCCGGGCCTTGTTTAAGAGGCCGGTAGCGGAGGGGAAGAAACTGTTCAGGTGGCTAGAGGTTTTGGTCCTGATGGAGCGCAGCCTCCTGCCAGAGGGGAGGGGGGTGAACAGTTTGTGTCCAGGGTGGGAGGGGTCGGCCACTATCTTCCCTGCCCGCTAAATGGTGGTTTAGATGTCTTCTGAGGTATGGGACTAAACATCTTGTCGGTGTAATCCATATTACAGATTTGATGGTTTAAAATGACTAATTTGATTTAATTGCAGCCCTCCTCCAACTCCTGTCATCAAATCCAATACTCGGGTCCAGCTAAGAGGAAGTCCACTCCAAATGTCAGATCTTCAGTATCCTTTTCATCCCATCAACATCACCACCAGTGCTAGACCAAGAGGGGGGTTAACTATTCTATTGATCCATAGATCTTTGCACATACACTCGTTATGTCTACGGTATATCTTAATCGGGTGTATCACCAAAACATATTAACATTTATATTGTCTTGTGCACACATCGATAAATGTGTCTTTAAGCAAAAACGAAGTCTCTCCTGATTTAAATATATTTAGTTGCAATGTCATTACTTACTTCTATTTTAGGAGACTCACTTCAAGGTTGTTTGCAGAATAGTTCTCAACCCTCCTATTAAATAATCTCTTCACCAATCCCACCATACAGGACTGCAGGAGATATAAGGCATGTTTTATTTAGTGCCACAGCTTCAATGAAAAGGAACCAGAGATATGAGAGGCACAGGTCAAAGGTCTTGAGGTGGAGCAGCTCTCACGAGAACTAGAAAAGATTTGAAATTTCTGGTGAGGCTCTGTTAGAGGATCACATTTGCTGCATTGTGACATCTGACCCGCTCTTCAATACATCATCACTCTTGAGTCTCAGACCTCCAGTAAACACCAGCCTCAGTGTGGTAAAACACACCTTAAAGCAGTTAGGAGCACTGCAGATGCACTAAAAAGTTGTCCTTTACAGATTTAAACATCCAAGCTTCTGCCGCGCTGACTTTAACTGAAAAAGAGGGATAACGATGGAAGAATACGGAGATAAAAAAAGGTAGTGTGATCTTCTTTGTTGGGTGGACAATCATTCATGACATTTTTTAGAACAGCTTTTAGAGATTTGCTGGCATGTGCAATTCTGAATGACAATTTAGGCACTCATTGGGCAAAAAATGTCTCTAAAGAAAGGCTCGGGCTTTGTACCTATTGTGAGAGTCCCACTTTTTGCTGCTTGCTTTGATACTGCTGTGCTTTGGCTGCAGACACAACAAAGGGTTGTTTGGGAAAAAGTCCAGTTTCGCTCCATTATCAGTCAGCATGAAATGACAAGAACTAGCTTTTTCAGAGACATGAAATATGTGTTGAACTTTCTCAACTTTGTACAAAGGGTACAATGAAATGTATGAGTAGGTACTCCTGTACATAAGCCATATGGAATGTATGTATGAAATAATGAGTTATACTTCTGCAAAAATAGATAAATGTGGAAGAGAATAATGTACACCTGTGCAGATAGGCTTGGAAGATGAGGATTGTGCCCTATATTCTAAGATAATGTAGGCATTTTCCTAAGAAAGATTGAAATGTTGGGCTTTTTACAATGTTCCCATTTCCAATGCACTCTTGCTGAACCCCTGCAGCTGCTGTTTACTCTAAACCCAAGGAAAGTTGTCAGTTAAAATCCAGTTTCCTTGCCAGGGACACAAATGCTTGATGTTGCAAAAGTCTATAACATTGAAAAAATGCTTGACAGATTTAGTTTAATTCCAGTAAAAGAGGCTCCTTTTGTGTGTTTTAAAACCCAGAATAAAATGAGGGCAAACATTGTGTAAAAAAGAGAATATATCTGAAGCTGTTTCTTTAGTCCAAATGTATTATCGTCAGCCCTAAATGCAGGCCCTTTCATTTTTATAACTACTATGATTTGCATTTTTATAGATTTTTCACTTTCAGTGTTTTCTTCTATTATTTTTTATCAGCACCCTAGGCAACATGGTAAACAATAACAACGTTTCAGACAACAAAATGAACTGTGCAAAGCAGTATTCCTGGGAAAAGAGAGGAGGTTTATGTACGTGGCAAAGGGAGAGTGTAGTCTGGAAGCCAAACAGCGACTTTCTAAAACAACATCACTAAATCCCTGTGGGTTCAGCTGCCATCGCCATAAACAAGTTTTAGCCTGAGAGGAACTCACAGCGGAAACTTTCAGTCTTTCTGCAGGGCTGTATGATAAAGAGCAAAACACATTTCCTGTCCATCACCCCGTCAAACTGTGGTGTGCAAGATCTGTCTGTAAAAGTACCCCCTGGTCTCTCTATAAATCACAAGTGGAGTTGCAAAAGTTTGTGCATTATTCAATAAAAACTTATGTTTGTGTATCTTCAGTGTACTCCAAATGCCTTAATCTTCTCCTAATCTATGCACTTATCCGTTAAAACGAAATGTTAGTCCACTGACTTCTTTAGTTCAAACTCACATTTCTTAGCCTTTAGGGAAATCAATTACCTCACATTTCCTTCTATCACTTAAATACAAATATGAACCTGAACATTAGCATAATCTGTCTTCTTTAACCTGTTAAGCCCCAGCGGCTACAGGCTTTTTCTTTTACGAAAATGTGTCTCAGGGCTTCATTTAACAACCTATTAATGTGTCATACCCACTTAACGGGAAGAAACTTAGCTAACTGACGATATGAACCGTTTTTACCGAAACAAAACATAACTCTAACGCTGAGCCTCTGAATTAGCCCTGAGCGAAAAAATGCTAACGCACATAGCACAGAACTCACGGTAGAAATATGTTATTACTTATCGGATCTGCACAAACAAGATATCAGATTAAAGCTGAGATTCTAGCGGTATAAGCATCATCACTGTGCGACCAAAACGCACGCAAACCCAGACAACACACAACGTAGCTTTACTGAGCCAAAACGGCAAAAATGTCTTACCTTTGCTTTTTTCTGATCAAAAGTTGTGTTCAATGGCATTAAATGATAAAAACGCTGCTGAATGTTAATCCAATGTGTCTGTGTCACTTTGAAATGATTACTGATAATCCATCCTTCCATTTTTGTCAAAAACGGAGATTTCATATTAGCTGCTATTAGCTGCTATTAGCTGCTATTAGAGCTACAACCCAGCTTCCGGTTTTGGGCAAACTGCGTGCGCATCACTCTCACTCCTCAATGGAAATGTTTAGATGGATTTAGGAACTTCCCCTCGATTCTATTGGCTCTAACGGTTCAAAAGAGGTGTCAATCATCAACATCGACCGAGGGGGGCCAGAGATATGGAAAATGCATCCAAATGACCCCAGAAGTGTTTTGTTTTTTTCTAAATCTCTCTAAAAAGGTCAAATGTCACTTGTTTTGCATCAATCTTGATACAGGGTACTTATTATATGTTATAGTTTGGATTCCTAAAGCTTTTAGTCTACTATCCCATCATTCAAGGGTGGTTTTCACTATAAGTAAAAAAGCACGGAACTATAATTTAAAAAATGTTACTATGTTCAATCTGAATTTACTTTAAAATAAAAAAATCTATATTGATTCTGACTCTTCTACATCCAACTCACAGGTTTATCATTGCTTTGAGAAAAAAGATTATTCATTTATCCCTTTTAGAAGTGAAGATATAGTCATTTGTTCTGGGAATGTCATTTTCGAGCCTGAGAAACCCAGTACTCAGGGCTTATCAGGTTAAAGAATCATTTTGACCACTAGCGTCTTATATTTTGTCAGAATAATCTCATCTAAAGGGCCACTTACCAACTATGTATTGGTCTTCATCCAATTTTGGATAACTCAGTTACCACCACAAATGGACCTGATAGATAAATGTGTTTATTTCTATTTGGACTATAATTTAAACCTATTTTAAAAAGGTAATTTTCAAGGTTCTTCATGATGTTGGCCCTCCACAGGGTTTTTCTACATCACACACACAGTATGAAGCAAACAACACCAATAGATGGTGAAGTGGCACTACATTTACTATTTTCTAAACATATTTCTACCGACCATCTCCCTATCTTTCAGTGAGCTATGAATCTGTTGATATCAATGCCTTTCAACCTTTGTTGGTTCCAGTATAAACATATATTTTCTTAGACAACCATTTTTGTTGTTGCTTTTCTGTTTAACGTTGTATATCTCCAGTAATGCATTCAGCGGTTTCAGGATATACGCATCACACTGTAACAATACTGCCAGGCTGAAACTCTCTCTCTCCTCCCCTGAGGCCATCCCTCTTCATCACTTCCATATCACTCCTCTTCTCCTCTTTGCATTCATCTCAAAAAGCAGCAAAATTGTCTTTTTTTCCTTCAATAACTTATCACCACCCGCCACAGACTGGCAGCTCACAATGGGAGAAAAACAACATTTGGGCCGGCGATAAGATTTGTCCTTCCCGTTGCTGCCGTTATTGTTGCAGACAAATAGCAGAGTTAACATTGGAAAGCATCTGTTTCCCCCCCACTGCCCTCCATCAGTCTCTCAGTACTCCTCATGTTTGTGTTGGGAGAGGAATGAAAAACGAGGTTCAGGCTGAAGCTGAAAAACATAAACTACCACATGTACAGATAGAGGCACACGGAGTAAACATGTCACTCCACAGATTTACGGATTAAACACACACAGACATACACACTCACAAACACAAACACTCACAAGGAAGGACAGGAGGTAAAGAGCGGATGTTTGGACGATTTCTATTTGTATAGAAATGATTGATGGATGATTGGCAGTTCAACAGCTTAGGCAGGTAACAAGGACCTCCACATTTATATATGTGTATATTGAAATTCCCTATGTCCTTTTGTTAACTTAAAAGGGTTTGTAACATATCCACATTAATGATTTCCTGTACATGTGTCGCCAACGGACTGATGTTAATTATTTCATTAGAGTGAGTAGTTACATTCATAAGCGGTGCTGAAGCACCCCTAGGATAGCCATAGCACCCCCTAAGCACCCCCAAGAAATGTATGTCTTTTCTTTTTTTTTTATGTGTGAAATTCATAATTTGAAAAATGATTGATTCGAAAATAATATGCTACAGTACAAGTACTTCTGGATCTCTGTGTTACATTCAAACTCTGCTCTGTGTTTGTGTGGTACGAGCCATTTTGTGTGCATGAGCGAGCGAGCGAGAGAGAGAGAGCGCGCACCAGTACCGAAGATCGTTGTGGTTAGCATCTGGTGCTAGCTAGCTACGCTAACGGATATAAGGAGCTTTTTCAACAACAAGGTGGAGGGAGAACTCTCTTCTGTCAGACTGAGAGTCTCAGATAACCTCAGCTCAGGTGAAGTAAAGGACTCTCTTAGTGTTTAGAGAGTTAACTGTAGTCTAAGTTATCTCAGTGGGTCTCAAACGGTTTGGTCACCATTAATGTAAATAAGTATTTCCGAGGCACACGTTTATATGATCATTATAGGTATAAAAAAATAAGAGCATAAATGAAAAACAGGTATGAAATACTATGACTGTAAAACAAGAATACAGTTTAAAAGGGGAGTGATTTGTAAAATATCCATAAAGAAATTGAAAATCTGTTTACAGTTCTGTTTCATATGGGTGTTGAGAGATGTATCCATAGATCTCTTCATGTTGCTCTCAAAGTGCACGAGATGCATTTAATTTCAATATTTAAAAAAAGATCTTCCCGGGGGAGCTTGCCCCCGGACCCCCCTAGAGAATGTTAGGTCCACCCCCCACTTAAAAAAAATAGCACTTTGCCCCTGCTTACACCTATATGCCGTGAGCTGATTATCGAGCCTTCATTGTAACAGTCGCGGGTGTACTGTGTGTGTGTGTGTGGGGATTGTTGCAGTAGAAAATTCAACTGTAGCGCCCGGTACATTAATGGGAAACCCTAAATTCCGGGTTTTAACAACCTTGAATTCAGAGGTGAATCATCAACACAACAGCACAATGGACACTCAAAACTAATTCCAAGGTTGCACCTTTCCCACTGCAATCACAATCTCTCTTTGCATTCACAGAGAAATGTCTTTGCCTGAGTCCAAATCTATTTTAGTCCTGGTCAGATGTTGCAGCTTGCTGAAGGTGCTGGGAGAAATCAATATTGATTTGTCCATCAACGTTTCTCCTGATTAGTGATAGTAGCCGGCAACTCATCAGTGCACGTGCTCTTTAAGAGATACTTTTAATTGTAGTTTTTTTCTGGACAATGTTTCAGATCTTGTTCCTCGAAATTCTTCTTTGGCTTAATTTGGCTTTGACTTTGAGAGTTTTGAAGTGTAAATGCCATCAGCAGATGGAAAAAGTTAGCGTTTGGCTATAAATGAACTACAGCACGGTCACATGACTTCACGTCACCACCGCTAAGCTAAAGGCGGCTAATGTTGGGCTATAAAGGAACTACAGCACGGTCACATGACTTCACGTCACCACCGCTAAGCTAAAGGTGGCTGATGTTGGGCTATAAAGGAACTACAGCACGGTCACATGACTTCACGTCACCACCGCTAAGCTAAAGGTGGCTAATGTTGGGCTATAAAGGAACTACAGCACGGTCACATGACTTCACGTCACCACCGCTAAGCTAAAGGCGGCTAATGTTGGGCTATAAAGGAACTACAGCACGGTCACATGACTTCACGTCACCACCGCTAAGCTAAAGGAGGCTAATGTTGGGCTATAAAGGAACTACAGCACGGTCACATGACTTCACATCACCACCGCTAAGCTAAAGGCGGCTAATGTTGGGCTATAAAGGAACTACAGCACGGTCACATGACTTCACGTCACCACCGCTAAGCTAAAGGTGGCTGATGTTGGGCTATAAAGGAACTACAGCACGGTCACATGACTTCACGTCACCACCGCTAAGCTAAAGGTGGCTAATGTTGGGCTATAAAGGATCTACAGCACGGTCACATGACTTCACGTCACCACCGCTAAGCTAAAGGTGGCTAATGTTGGGCTATAAAGGAACTACAGCACGGTCACATGACTTCACGTCACCACCGCTAAGCTAAAGTCGGCTAATGTTGGGCTATAAAGGAACTACAGCACGGTCACATGACTTCACGTCACCACCGCTAAGCTAAAGGAGGCTAATGTTGGGCTATAAAGGAACTACAGCACGGTCACATGACTTCACGTCACCTCCGCTAAGCTAAAGGTGGCTAATGTTGGGCTATAAAGGAACTACAGCATAGGGTGATGACATTAAGTTGTCTCATTTAGACACTTGTTAGCAACCAGAAAGGAAAGAGTAAGTGGTAAAATGCTAAGTATTTTCCGGGTTTTATGACTCATTCCTGCACCACTCTATTAGGATTATGGAGTGTGAACATTACCAGAAAAAAACATGTATTGTTCTTTAATTTGGACATTAAATATGAATGATCAACGAGTGGCATACTGGGACTACCGCAAGTTATATAACACAATGGAAAAAGCAAAAGATACACTTTAAATTTAAAAGTTACTGCCCACAGAAGAATACATATCCTAATTTAATACTGAGTGGATTTGGAAACCTTTACAACACATCATAATCAAACCAATAATTGGACTCCACAGTTTTAAGTCTTATTGCAAGCAAAGTCCCAATATGTTCCCAAATGCCATTATTATGTTGTGCTTTCTCTTTATTACTCTTACTACACATAATTGCTTTAAAAATGTATTTTCCCTAGTCCTTTCTTTAAGGTTTTCAGTCTCAGAGCTCTCATTAGCGATATATTATGCTAGCTTTGTTTGTTTTTTAGTGGCATAAAAGGTGCTAATAATGACTGAATGCTGCCTTTGTGAAGCATTGCAGATAGTGTCCAATGTTCCTCCATTTTCTCCCCTCTTCCTCTTCCTCTTCCTCTTTCACTCTCGTTTCACTCATCTGCCCTTCTCACATTTCTATTGAATTGGTGTGGCCTTCAGGGACCCTTAATCCAATCATCTGTTCATATTCCCTTCAGTATTGTATTAAAGCTTCACCGTTTAGATGAGATTCAAAAAAGACGGTGATGGACTCCTTCCCTATTGCTAGTAGACGAGTTCTGGTCACGTTCAACTTGACCTAACGAGGGTTGGTAAACAGTGAAAATGGATACTTGTTTTTTTATATGCAAGTTCTTCAAACTGTCAATCAAGAGTTGCTGAGTGTTGGAAGAGCAAAAAGACGTTTAATGGGTGTTATTTTGTTTCTATCATGTGTAAATTAAGAGGGATTTATATACTGTATTATCATCAAGGTGAATCTACGGTTTCTGGTAATGGAGCCTAGGGGCATCTAGAGGAGAATATGAATTGTATGTTTTGTAAAATAATAAATGACATCAATTGTCCAAACACCTTTTTATTATATTTTCACCTCAACATGGGTAACATCACACTGGAAAATTGGTAAAAATGAGCGTGTCCACCCAGGTGTCATGTTTCCATCATTGCTATTGGAGCCATTTATTGGCTTGAGATTTTCTTTTAGTTTTATAGTTTAAATGTTTAGTTTTAAAGGATTTTGTTGAGACATTTTGATGCCTTTTTTGTGAATGTGTAATGTCATGCTCCTCTTGTAGTGGGCGAGGCTTAGTGGGTGTTTCTCAATGTCGAGTAAAGCTGCTTCAGAGCCACTATTTCAAGCATACTACGTCATCGAGTGGCGCCGAAGGACTGTTCCAATGTCCAGCACACTTGGAATTCTATCGAGCCCGTGGTACTTCGTAGCAAGAAATTTCGAGGCTGCACATGTGTAGACTCCGCGGTAAAAAAAATCCCCACAATGCTTTGCGCACGGAGCAATATCCCCAAATCTGTGGCGGAAAATGTAAGGCGGGGCCTCTCATATGACGCACACCTGCACACTTGCTAGCCTGTTCCACTCTTCGTTTTCCGAATGCCAGGAAGTATTCTTGCCTCGCTTCTGAAGCAAGTGACTCGGAAGACATGTGCTACCAAGCAAGCGTACTCGACATTGAGAAACACCCATAGTGTTTAAATAGACAAGAGAAAGGTTGGTTTTGGGGTTATATAGATGGCAAAAATATGCATTAATCGACACATTATAAGTCAAATTACATTCACAGTAGATTGCCTTAGCAGAGGACGTTATATTTGGAATTTGGATTTCATTTACTGGAAAGTCTATCACAGTTTATCGGCTGTACTAAACGTCTCTCCGAAGGCTTTCTCAGAAATGAGTCACTCTTCTAACCTCAGGTGGCTTCAAATAAGTAAAGGATTAGACACTTCACATATACTGTGACTACGGCAAATCCCAGGAATTAAAGGATTTGAACCGTTGCCACCGAAGACAAAAGCCAGATGTTGGTGGTGTGTTTTTCTGCCCACTGGGAAAGGGGCTTTACTTTTCTTATTACATACAAAGGACACCATGGTAACAGACCGTGGTGAAGCTCTCTTGAATACAGTTGCCATGCATTTTTCAGGTGTGTGTGTGTGTGTGTGTGTGTGTGTGTGTGTGTGTGTGTGTGTGTGTGTGTGTGTGTGTGTGTGTGTGTGTGTGTGTGTGTGTGTGTGTGTGTGTGTGTGTGTGTGTGTGTGTGTGTGTGTGTGTGTGTGTGTGTGTGTGTGTGTGTGTGTGAGCATCTACATCGGTGTGTCTGACTCCAGGCTAATGCGTGTTTACACCACGCTGGAGATTTATGAGTGAGGTGTGGGGCTTTAATAGACCACCTCTGCATGCTGATAGTGAGCAGCATTTCAAAGTGAGAGGGGGGAGAGGGGGGAGAGGGGGGAGGGTGCACTTTGACAGAACATGAAATATGCAGAAGATCGGATCTATTTAGAGAGTTTTTATGAGGCAGTTTAGCCCAAAAATATGACCATGATGATGATGATGATGATGATGATGATGATGATGATGATGATGATGACGATGATGATGGACCAGTAGGGGTCAGTGAAAAATAAAATGGAGAAGTTTGGTGTGTAAGCATCTCATTAACATTTTATTTTACGTAATTTTTCATATTTTTCTTGTTGCTTTTTCTTGTAAACAATTTAAACTTTTCTTTTTAATAGGTTTATCTTTGCTCCTCCTTTACAGCTTCATTTGTCTTTGTCTATGCACTGCTATCCACAAAAAAATCCTTGAATGTGCAAACCTACTTGGAAATAAATTAGATTCTGATAAAAAGCTGTATCTGTTTGCTTTGTGTCTAAACTATGAAGATATATTGAACTTTGTAGTTTTTTTGACATTGAATCGTTTATTTGAACCGGGACAGTGCACATTGAAAACAAAATAATGCTTAAAAGTGTAAATGAGCCGGATTTTAGCTTTGAGCTAATTTCCATCCGTAGTCCCGTCACATACAACATATAAGAACATGATATTTGTATAATTAGCAAAAATAAATACATGATATGCAGGAAGAGCATGAGCAGCAAGCATTTACCACAAGGCAGTACAATGTAGCAGCTATGATATATAAAGTGCAAGATAAGATAAAAGTGCTACCTAAAGTGCAAGAGGAGATACCCCTGTGTTAAAGTGCATTTAGCGGTGATTACACGTCTGTTTGTTTCTCAACCATTCTTTAAGTTGTCCTTTGAAACTATTGAGAGTGGGACAATCCCGTATCTCAGTTGGGAGGCTATTCCAGAATGAGCTGCCTTTAATGGAGAGGACATTTTGTCCAAAAGTGGTCCGTCTATGGAGGACTTCACAGTCTCCTCTGGTTTCTGACCTAGTGCAGCGTCCAGTGTGTTTTTTGTGGATGAATTCCCCTAAGGGGGGGGGGGGGGCAGTCCATGTAAACATTTATAAAAAAAACACATACTTTTAAAAGACTTAAAATTGTCAAAACTCAAGAAATGGTGTTTTTCAAGGATGGTACAGTGGTGGTATGAATTTGGCTTTCTGTCAAACACCTTGATAGCTCTCTTGTACAGCTGTTCTATGGGTTTCAGGTTTGTGGCACAAGCAAACCACCAGTTTGTCAAACAGTATTCAATGTGGGATAGAATCATACAGTGGAGGTATGACTTTGCAGCATTGACAGTTAAGAAAGGTCTAATTCGTTTAAAATTCTGCAAGTTGAATTTAATGGTATTGGATACTTTCTTAATATGTTTCTTAAAAATCAAGTTCGAGTCCATTATGACTCCAAGATACTTGAAGTGGGTGACTAGTTCTATTTCTGCTCCGTTTAAAAACACATTGGATCCTTCAATTTTGACTGGTCGTTTACTGAACATCATGCATACTGGTTTTTTTGCATTTAACTGTAAGCAAATGTTGTTCAGCCAGTGTTGAACCTTGTCCAACACTGGACAGTGTTGGACAGTGTTGGACAACAACAGTTGAATGTGTTCTGCAAATATAATCACATTATGGACATACAGTACGAAGTTCATCCACATTAAAATATGTTACCATTAAAATAATATTGAACGGCTCTAAAAGCTTAGTGCCACTGTAGAAATATAGTCTGTTCAGCTGCCTCATGTACTCTTAAAAAATGTTTTTGCACTGATAATATATGGGGACACATGGTATATATGTTCTCTCCATGGCAAAGACCAAGCATGGATCTATTTAAAGTCTTTTTACGAGGTAGTTTAGCCCAAAATGATGATGATGATGGTCATGATGATGATAACCATAATAATGATGATGATGATAAAACAGTAGGGATCAGTGAAAAAAGCTCATGATGAAGCTCATTGACTGTTCTCCCCACTTTAAAAATGTAATCCATTACGATTACTGGTTGTATGTATGTAACCTGATTACTTTCTGTTACCTTTGGACTACCTCAATATCACCCTTGCTAAGACACATTAATTTCCTTACGGGCATCAATAATGGTTTATCTTATTAACAGCCCCCCTAGTAAAGTGTTCTGTGTACTACAGGTGACGATGATGAACTGAAGGATTAGAAAAAGGGGTTTATAGTCCAGGTAAACTCTAGGACTCGAACACATGATCTCTGGATGGATAAATCAGCGAATCAAACCCCTGAGCCATAGAGCCTGTCTAACATACGTCATTCTTGATTTTAAAGAGTCCTGTTACGTCCTTATTCTTCTAGTAATTCACTTTTTTGTTTTCGTCTTTTTTCTGTGACTGCAAGGGAATACAGTAACCTTTGATTATATCCTGATTACTGTAATCCCCATTACATGTGATCCATTACTTCCCAAGACGGTTCTCCCCCTGCTCTGTCCCAATCATTTCATCTGAGTAAAGCTTGGCGCTTCTTTTTCTCCCTTTAGCTCTGATCGCCACTATCCCAGCACGGCTCGGCTCGGCACTGCACGGCCAAATGAGTCACACACACTATCGCAATGAGAAGCATAAACAATTTCATCCAAGTTGCGTCGCGACTCTGTGTGTGTGTGTGTGTGTGTGTGTGTGTGTGTGTGTGTGTGTGTGTGTGTGTGGTGTGTGTGTGGTGTGTGTGTGTGTGTGTGTGTGTGTGTGGTGTGTGTGTGTGTGTGTGTGTGTGTGTGTGTGTGTGTGTGTGTGTGTGTGTGTGTGTGTGTGTGTGTGTGTGTGTGTACATCTCAGTGGAATCAAAACATATCACCGGTGGATGTCCATTGGCTCGCTTGTCACATTGCATCAGTCATGATTGCTTTCACGGCGGCAATCATCCGTCATGTCTTTAACGTGTGTTTTGTTCTGGCCCCGGTATTAAACAGAGGGGGGGGAGGTTGGGGGGTCTCATGTCTCGGTGAAGGTGTGTTACCGGCGGCCAGATGTGTCTACGAGACGACCAAGATAATCCTGATCAGTCGGTGATATGACAGTGAGACCTGGAGCCGTGTGCGTCAGTGCGCATTGGAGAGGCGATAAATCAAACGGCTGGCAGAAAAAAAGCGCTGGTGTAGGACGCCGTCTCCCCCTTTCCCCCTCTTTTCCTCTCTTCTCCCCCTTTTTGCTTTCTCAACTCCCTCTCTCATGTCTCCCTCTTTTTCTCCTCTCACCGTCTCCAAACATTACACGACCAAACACTCTGAAAAATCTGAATCGTTGACTCTAATTAAATACATTATGTCAAACAAATGCCACGTTACTGTATTAGGTTAGTTGAAAGAGATAATATTAAGTTGAACATAATGTGTTTTATTTAAACTTAATATTATTGCTTTCAACTAACCTAATACAATTATGTGAAATCTGTTAACATAATGCATTTAATTAAAGTCAAAGTTTCAGTTTTCTCAGTGCAGCCTTCCTCCCTCTGCTCCACTCTTAATAATGCAAAATCTATCCACACCCCCACTTTGATATGGAAATGGATAACTCACACAACGCATCAACCTATCGCGGACTACAAATGAAAATTAGCCTCTATGGCCAAATCCGGAAAATGCACGTGATGAACTCAAGTGCAATATGATAATTAATATGCATAGTCCCTTTTTTAAATAAAGAAAAAATAAAACCCTACTGCAGGACACTACCAGTGAGGATGGTGGCAGTGACTACACACAAACACACACAAACACACACACAGGCACGCACACATGCAGAGCTCTCCGCTGCACACACACACAAACACACCACACACACGCAGCAGCTGCCTCCTCCGGGTTTGGCACCGAGCAACTCCAGCAACACCTCCCCGCTCAGAGAGCACCATCCCGGGGTTCTGCAGCCCGGAGGATCCGCCTCAAAACACCAACAGTCCTACACACCTTCGTAGTGAAATTAATTCACCCTGGGAAGCGATACTTAGAACCCCCCCCCCCCTTTTTGTTGCACATCAGGATGCATGACACCACTTGTCACAGGTCGAGCTGGCAACAATTTGCCCACATTTTCCCACATCCTCCTTCCTCTTTTATCTACGTTTTCTCTCCTCCTCTCTTCTGTTCAGCTGCTGCTTTTCCTCATGAGGACACATCTCCTCATGATCCAAATCGCCTCAACGTGGCAGCATGCGTGTCTCCAGTGCGCACCACTATCATCCCAGTGAACCCACAAGTGCAGAATCGATCAAGCCCCCGCTCCCCCCCCCCCCCCCGGCATTGACAGTTTCAGCCCAGCTTCACTCATCATGGAGAGGTTTTTGTCTTTTAGTCTTACCTTGATCCGGTTCCCGATGAGAAGCAGAGGAAGAGGAGGCAGCAGCAGCTTTACGGTCCGATCTGCAGCGTGTCAGGCGGGGAAAGCGAGAGTATTTTATCCTTGGACAGAGCGGAGGTCCGTGCGTTCCAGCAGAGAGAGAGAGAGAGAGAGAGAGATAGAGAGAGAGAGAGAGAGAGAGAGAGAGAGAGAGAGAGAGAGAGAGAGAGAGAGAGAGAGAGAGAGAGAGAGAGAGAGGGAGAGAGAGAGAGAGAGAGAGAGAGAGAGGAGAGAGAGAGAGAGAGAGAGAGAGAGAGAGAGAGAGAGAGAGAGAGAGAGAGAGAGAGAGAGAGAGAGAGAGAGAGAGAGAGAGAAGAGAGAGAGAGGAGAGAGAGAGAGAGGCGGGCTGATCAACGAGGAGAGAGGAGGGGTGATGTTCAATCTGGGGAACAGCCGATCGGGATTCAATATGAGCGACACTGAGAGGAATTAAAACGCATTCTGTTTTCATCCTGATGTGAGCAATGGTGGAATGTAATGAAGTAACTCAAGTATCATTTTGAGGTACTGAGATTCAGCAAAGGAGATGTGGTCGGAAAGTGATGAGAATTAGATCAAATCGTTGACAAATGTTTGTTTTTTTAATTGTCAATCTATCATAATGCATATTCAATAGTAACCAGCACATTATAATGTCTATATCAGTTGTGGAATGCGTATGTATGTACAAGTACTGTACTAAGGTACAACTTTGAGGTACTTGTACTTTACCTGAGTATTTTCCGTTATACTTTTACTCAACTACAATTATCTGACAGCTTTAGTTACTTTACATTTTTAGAGTATTAGCTAATACACAATACAAATCAACATATATATATATATATATAAACTAGTGTTGAAAAGTAATGAAGTACATTTACTCAAGTACCATTTTGAGGTACTGAGATTCAGCAAGGCAGATGTGATCAGAAAGTGATGAGAAAGATCAAATCGTTGGAAAATGTTAAAATATAGTCAATATATCATAATGCATATTCAATAGTGACCACCATATCAGCATATGCATTGTGATTATGAATCAATTGACTTGCAAAAGTAACTAATCCTGTGGTATAAATATATGGAGTAAACATTCAAATATCTGCTTCCAGAAAGTAGATGACTATTGAATACTCAGGAAAGTCAAACAAATAGGTATTCAAGAAAATGTTACTTTCCAGCACTGTATGTTTGTATAATATTGTATATATAACTATAGGTGAAAATATCCAGCAGCAATATGTAAAGCTCCAAATATGTGATGAACACATTAATGCATTAATCATCATAATCCATTCATTTGATATAAATGATTCTGTAATGGTCCATTCAAAATTACTTTACTTTTGGTACTTAAGTAAACTTTGATGCCGATACTTTTGTGCTTTTACTTAGGTAAGTATGATTTTAAAAGTAGGACTTGTTACAGAGTAGTTTTACTTTTAATTAACATATCTGAGTCCTTCTTCCCCCCCTCTCGTGTCAGTGATCAGTATTTAGAAATGCCGTGTGAGCGTCATTAAAATGTCAAAGCAAGCCCCGTTTAAATATCACAGCGATATTCCCACCGGGACTTCATGCATCTGTGATTCTCTGGCGACCTTGTGTTAATTGAGATATTTTTATCTCTATCATAACAATCTATTCCAGTGTGTGTGCTTAATCTTTACTTTACTGGGACAATCTTTAGAAATGATATGTAGCATTGGTATAGCTCTAACCAAAGAGATGACAGCAGCTCCTATAATAAGCTACAATCTTTGGATATTACGTATTGTACGCGTGTACGTGCTCTGCAGCCCGCTCATTTCTGCAGAGATGGTAATTAATCATGTTTAGTCGGAGACAGTGTGTGGAGTTCCCGGGAAAACTGGGAAGCCGCTCGCTGGTCTCCATCTCTCTCCATCACTTGCTCGAGTTACTGCCTCCCCACGCTCACAGCTGCTTTCCAATCTGGGCACGTAGCAGCGCGACTCAAAAGTGCGCGCCCGTGCAAAGGGGCAGGAAAAAAAAGGCTCGAACACACACACACACACACACACACACACACACACACACTTACAGGCACACGGAGAGAAAACTCCCAGATCCAACTGTGCTTCTGACGTCATTGCTGGTCAGCTTGAGAGGTATTGATTTACTGTGAGTATTTCGGTGTGTGTGGTGAGTGGAAACACTGGAAGGACCAAAGACAGGGAAGTTAGTTAGTTTGTTAGTTCAAGGTAGTTAATCGTTCTGCATCAACTGTTCAAATGAATGTTTCAAGTGGCCGATATCTGATACGTTTGATCTGATTTCTGCACCTGAAACGGATCACATGCAACCAATAATGTCACACTCATGCAAGTTGGAACAACAAACAATAACGTCACATTTGCGAGTTGTCATTTGGGAAGAAATAAATGACCTGATGGTGCAATAATGCAAATCCCACATGATATGATCACCAATATCATCACCTCAACACAGCTCTTCTGGCTTTGCAATCTGTGGAGGTTCATAATGGCTGCCATCCATGAGGATCTTTACTCCCAGCGGCTCAGGAAGAAAGCCCTCAGGATTACAAAAGACCCCCATCACCCCAGAAGTGTTCAAGTGTTCTGTCTACTGCTGACGGTACCACAACATGAGGACAAAACCCACCAGACTCAGAGACAGTTTTATCCAACCAAAACCATCCAGATGTTACAATATGTCTAAAACAGTTCAGCCCAGGTACCAATAACCTGACTGGTTCCCAATAAACCAATGGATCATCTCAAAGGTACTTCAATTGTACCGGTTCAACCCAATTCAAGAGCTCCTCACACCCCGGTCCTGACCCAGACACAAGTTTGGCGACTAAAATCTGCTTTTGTTGGTTTCTTTTCGTCCCTTGGTACAAGCTTGTAGAATCGGCTCCCAGTAATGATCAAACCTCAGACCCTGTTCCACTCTGCCTTCCCCTGTATTGTTCACAAGGTTATTTTGTGAAAATGTATCAGGTTCAATATGAGGAACTGAGATTTTGCTGGATTTTAAAATGTGATTTACAAATGTAATTCATAATCATTTATTAATAAGAAGCAGTCATGCGGCAGCAATGCTTGACTGAATTCTATCTCAATCACATTGACTTCATTATTAACAGTGAATACATTTCTGCTTGTAGTACTGGGGTAATTTGAACTCATGATAATATAAATGTTTCACAAATCACTCTTAAACTCTAAAAAGACATTCCTTCACTTACCTCTACTCGGACCAATGATGACAGTTTGGATTTTCATTAGCTCAGGTTTTGAGATCTCCACTGCTGAGATTTCTGCCTGAACCAAGACTGAATTACCAACCAAGCATATTGCAACTGTCCGGAGTCACCTGATCACCGGGTCTCTAAAGCCTTAGAGACACTGAACGTAAGATGTCTTGGGCATTTGATTAATCAACAATGTTGAAATACTTGCGATAGGTGAACGTCCTGCATTCAAAATGTTTAGGTTTCGTTTGATGAATTGAGAATGTGTTCGGACTTTTGACTCTTGCATTATAAACTAGTTGTGTCACAGTGTCTTGCAGAGGAACCCTTTGCATATTTTTAGTGTTGAGTTTATATTTTGAGCTAGTTAGAGTTACCCTAACCCTAAACCCTAACCCGCCGCGTCGTGTCGAATATAGACTTGCATCCTATTTTGAGCGGAGCCCAGCGCAGAGACGCTTCTGGGACGCTTCTGGGACGCTTCTGAGCCGTAACGCGGCGCGTCTGGTGGAATAGCATCCATTGACTAGAGTGGCCGCGATCTCTGCGAACGCCGCGGCGCAGCCGTAACGCGACGCAGACGGACCCGGTGGATAGGGGTCAGTTAGGTACCTGACTTCACTTTGCTTATGTAAGCTCATATAATTTAACTTTGGATTTATACGGGACAGAAACACCTGCTGGCATGATTCCTGTGTTTTCTGTCTCTGGCCGATGCTGCAAATGAAATATAACAACAAAGTCTCTTGAAAAAAAAGTGTTGCACTTATTCTCAATCCACAGATTCCCTATTTGCTTCCCAAATGTTCCTGATTAACACTGTTGATGGTAATTTGGGGGACTGCCCCTTAACCTTAGCAAAGGTTTCTAACATGTAATTTAATTTGAATTATGGAGACCTTCCCTGCACTCTCTGCTGTAGTCTTCCTAGTCTTGTGTTCATATAAAGCAGTTTCTTCATGTGTTCTTAACCGGTTTAGTCATCAGTCCAGATGTGAATTTGCCCTCAGTTAATTTTGGTTACACAACCCTTGCCTTGCATAGTCAAAGGTTACCTAAACTCTGTCTCATGAATAAGTGTAATGAGTCTACCTGACCTTTGGAGCATTTGTCTTTATTAAGTGCAAACACATTCTGCCTTGATGAAAGCTAGATAAGATAAGAAGATCTCCTACATTTCCATGAGGTGAAGTGTGTCAGTCATCAGACCTTCACCAGCACAAGACCATTCAAATCTACTCGACAAAGAGAAATTATGCAATGAGAAAAGGTAAATGAAATAAATAAGTTCTCCTCTGGTTGCCGCTAAATGGCCTTCAGACATCTCCAAAGCAACAAAATATAAAGTAAAATACATGAGCAACTTTCATTTTAAGCAGCACCTGCAGCATTCATTCAGCTCTCTTCAATATGCCTGTTTTCCTACCTGTACGAGTTCGAATTTGACCTTTATTTGCACCCATCTGTCATGATTTATGGACTAATTGTGGTGTAATTGCCTTACATGTGTTTGTTTTAGCTGCGCAATAAGGCTGGAGGAGTTTCATGGCCTCTACATTTGTCTAGTGGGGGCAATTTCCCAGCGCTGCCTGGCTGCTGCTGATAAATGGATGCAGAGAGGAGAGGGTTGGGCTCATAAGGTCTGTGTGAGCTGGCTTATGAAACATGCTAAATAATGCACAGTGTTAGGAACTTTTCAATTCTCTATTAAGGATTTTGCAATTTGCACTTACACATCAAGACATACATATAAAAGTTAAGAAGATAAATATATAATGTAAAAGTGCATTGCAGAACAGAAAATACTGTAAAATGACTCGTGATAATGTGTGATTTTTGGGAGTTATTCCCTTTCCTGCATTGTGTTATTTCAACACAGTCTCACAAAAAAACGTGTAATAGCTACGTTGGTCCACAGGGCAAAACGTAGTATATTCACAAATAACCCTCTCAAGACGTGACAAAAAAAACATGGAGCTCAAATAATCTTCGTAATATCTATCAAACTATGGATCCTAAACATCCACTGGACGTAGATTCTAAAAGTACAATATACACTTCTCGCTAGAAATGTAATCAAAAAGCATTTTAACGCCAAACTATCCGACAATTTAGGATTTTCCACAAAAAATAAATCGGGTGTCCGCCATGTTTTTTGTTCTCACTGGGAAAGTTTGCGATCACGTGACATGGACACTGGTCATTAGAAATGAATAGGAACAAGTATTGTATCCATGTCACGTCTTGAGAGCGTTATTTGTGAATATACTACGTTTTGCCCTGTCGACCAACGTAGCTATTACACGTTGTTTTGTGAGACTGGGTTGGTTATTTAGGTTTGTGGTCTGCAAAGGGTACAAATAATGTTTCAACAAGAAAGTGATATAAATAATGTTTCAACCAGAAAGTGATATCAGACACAGATAAAGCATTCCCTCCGACTTCCTCCCTACATCTTCTTTGTGATTTGGTAATGTCACACTTCACAGACTTGAAAAACGAATGATTTTCGGGTAGCCATTATTCCCTCCAACCCTCATCCCAAAATGTTTATCCCTCTCTCTGTGCTGTGTCAGTTCAGCCTTGTGATTTCCAATGATAAGATCACAAACAAGCCCGATCTCTGTTTATGACGCTTCAACCAGGTGAGTTACTTTCTTTCTTTCTTTCTTTGTTTTTCAAATCCTGTGAAACGATTTTCAACGGTTGTTTAACAATTGGAAAGACACAGCAATAAATAAACAATCCACGGGAACGGGAATTTTTTGATTGTGTTCCTCTCTGCCGTGAAATTGAAGGAAAGAAGAACTGCCAGAGCAACAGCGTTTTGGGGGGAATTAGTCAGGGAAGTAGAGAGATAAACAGTGAAGTGCAAGAGGATTGTGTCTCTTTTTTCCATCTGACTTCATGGGCATATATCTGGGGATTACATGTAATGGGATTGCGTAATCAGGATACATTAGCAAAGTAACTGTATTCCCTTATAGTTACATCAAAAACTAGTTACATTTCTAAAAGTTGAGGATTACTTGCAGGATTACAATGTTTGTAAAAACCTATCCTCTAGTGTTTGTTGTAAAAGGATCAGATGTTATCTCTGTAAGCTGTAGGCTAATACTTTAAGAGTGAATCTATACGCCTACTGCCTGAATCTGAAGCTTCATGGCTTTCACCTTCTTTGGTTCATTTGGGAACCTATATGTTCATAAAATAGTGTGTGAGAGCTTAACTGTGTGTATTGGGCGATTTTGGCGCAGTGGGTTAGAGCGTTGATCATCAGATCAAGGGGCGTTGGTGAACTCCAGTTCGGAAACCGGCTCGGCCGCCACTGCGTCAGGCCGCTGTGTCCTTGGGCAAGACACTTAACCAGAATTTGCTCCTGTGGGTAATGTCCACAGTAATGACTCTTACATGTCTAATATGTGTAATGTGTAATTGTAAAGCGCTTTGAGCACCTGCAAAAGCGCTCTAATAAAAAAAATGTGATGCATTATTATTATTATTATTATTATTATTATTAACTAAAACGGAGCATTTTCTGTCAACTCAGATTTCATTTCTGCTTTTTTAAACTGTAGCATGTGCTCATGTGTTTCAGTGTTGGTGTATCGGCTACTGCCTGAATAATGAAAGGCAGGATTCCCTATGAATAACATTTTCTTTTTGACACTAAATATCAAACCGTACTTGGTTCGATCGATGGATTTTCCCGTGGGTCCGGATCCTTTTTCTTTTACCGCCACCGCTGACAATGCTGATTCAGGTCTGCACTTATAATGTATTTAAAAGTCTTGAAGCTGCCCACAGCGCTGCCCTTTGCCCTTTGAGCCACTGAACCATGATGGAGGGGGGGATTTGATTGGCTGCACCACGCCAAGGTTCAGCACAAGAGAGATATTAGGTTGACCTTTGACTCAATGAGACAAAGCATGGGAGTATGATTTATAAAATGTATCCTCTCTTCTCCTATGCTCATTCATTTTGCATTCTCTTTTTAATCCTACTTATTGTATGGCTATTTTTAATGCGAGAATGGATTGATGGATGGTTTGCCTCAGTCTTGCGGTGCAAAAGAAGTTTGTAATGTGACAGTATGTCAATATGTAAACATCTCACCCCACGTAAATTATGCAGCACCCCCTTGGGTCAATCATCCACCCACATTTTACTCAAATCTGACTGTTTGTATTTATAATGGCTTCTCAACGGTGAAGATAAGGGTGAAATTTGCAATATTAAGGTTGTTTTTAAAAGCAAAAGGTTGTCAAAGAATGCATCATCCCTCCAAGCTTTGGTAAAAATGGTCCAATAGTGTCAGAAGTGTCATCTATTAAGAAAGTCTGAAAAGACCATTTTTTTCTATTGTTGAATTCTCATTTTCCTCGTATTTATCTGAATAAGACTTATTTTAGTTTTATCCTTTTTAATCTGCTGTCTCTGAGGTACATCTGCAGGCTGTAGTTTATGGAAAATGCAAAAGATTATGAGATGATAATGATCTCATTATCCTTCATTTCCTGTTCTTGTGTAAAGGGTAAATATCTGATGTTTTAGTTAAAATGCTCGGCCTGAAGGTGTATTGGGTTGGAATTGGAATAAGTTCGGATGTAAGAAGGAACGGAACTAGCAGGCTTTCCTAATCAAAGCTACTAATACTGAGCATAGCAGGTAATATTTACCAGTTTGGCTCAGGTATTGGAGGTATACAACTTTTAAAATGTTGATTGATGGAGGATCAGCAAAGTCTGAAGAATGTGTATCCTCTGTGGAATTTAAATATCTGTCGCAAAACAGCAATTCATCCAATATTCGTCAAGATATTTCCAATTAAACCAAAAGTGTTAGATTGGTGAAAAGTCAATGGATCACCAAAGACTGTATAGGATGTGGGGGAACATGAATGTGTGTTAAAAAGGTACAATTGTGCATTATATTATATAGATATTATAATTTAAATATGGGAAACCTTTCGTTACTAGTGGCTCTAGAGAAAACAAAGAATCACCCACAGTAAGTGAGAATGATTCATCCTCCATGAATTCATTGTCTGTGCAAGATATTGTCTTGAATTTGGTAAAACTTTAAACTTTAGGTGGCACTTGAGGTAAAAGAGAATGACCAAAATCAGAAAGATTCGTCCTCTGGTGACCATGAATAATTGTACTAAATGTAGTGCCATTCGATTAGGTGGAAGTGGAAGGGAAAAGTTCTAGCGGTTGGTGGTACTAGAGAAAATCTAAATAATATCACAAAATTCAGAAAGATTCATCCTCTGGTGACCATGATTGTTGGCACCAAACTTTATCGCAATCTAGTCAATAGTTGTAGAGATATTTCAGGTTGTACCAAAGTGTTTGAACCTGTTAGAGCAACAATGGTTTCTGCATGTCGCTTGCATGGTTAAAAAGATAAGCAGAAACAGCCAAGAAGTGTAACTTTTCAGATTTTGCAAAACCAAAATGCACCAGCTGTCAAAGTAAGCTCCACAGAGCGGTGCTGCTGGAGATATAACATGTGGTAAATGAACCATCAAGCCTGACCTCCACTCTCACAAAGGGGACGACTGAAGCCAAAATAAGAAAATCTTGTCGTGCCAAGAGCCACCTGCCCCCCTGTAAGCCTCCATCTAGACTCCCTGGTGTCCTTTCTTTGTCAAAGTGGAGGAAAATTATCAAAATATCCCAGCAATCCTTTCACCATCTCATCACACGCTCCGGGGGCAGTGAGGGGGCTTGTGACTGTGACTGTTTTTCCATCAGAGAGGATTACCTCTGTCCCTACAGGAAGGGACATGGAACGGTCTGTCTGGAGCTCAATGACCAAGTGAGAGGAGTTAAGTTCATACACACTTTGCTTTCTACTGCCGATGGAATTATTGTATACAGGAGTCGGTAACAAATAGAAAAACTTGACAACCTAACCCTAACCCTTATGCAACTCAATACAACATGAACCCTAACCCTAACAATCTACAGGATCTAAAATGACTCTAGAGTTGTCATAATCTCAACATGAAACAGAAACATACAATTTCTTCACATAGTAGTTATTGTATATCTGATGTTTTGTATCACATTATTTTGCAACTATATACAGTATGTCTATGTTCCTGTTGTATACGCCTATATTCCTGCCACTGCAGTATTTTCAACTTTTTAAAGAACATTTTAATTACCTAGGAATTTTTTATATTTGATATACTTTTTTCATTTTCATTTTATTTGTAATTGTTAATTCTCTATTCCACTTTTTAAGTATTTGTATTTTAATGTTGAACACACTGCTTCTGCAACAAAAATAATTTCCCAAATTAGGATTCATAAAGTATCTATCCATCAAACTATATGAACTTTCAGGAATTAGCATAACAATACGAACTGGAAAGGTTAACATGCTCCAAAGCAGCGTTCACAATCACTCTCTTTTTGTTACCTAGTTCTCTAAGTTTACCTACTGCCATTTCATTGGATTGTCTAGGGAGAAGGTCGAGACGGCGACACATTATTAAAGTTGAGCTATGATTAAAAATCATTTTGAAAAGAGGTCTATTCCAACCTTGGTCATTTGTTTTGACAGTTGGGAAATAAAATCAGATGATTTAATGTGTATTGTTGTCTAAAGCCCATTTTACAACTGGAAAAAAAGCCTAATTAAATTTGGATTTTATCTTTACGGGTTTGTCTTTAGTTTTATATAAAGTCAAATCCTTCCATCCTGTTGCCGAGCAAATCATGAAGTCCTGGCATTGCCTATATCTCCGCCTTGCTTAACTTGAGGAATTCTAACTATAGCTTTGAATTAGATTATTCAGTCGACATTCATCTTTTCAAATCATTCTTAACAATGTACCAATAGGCTACTGAAGATGGAATAGCCCTAACATCAATAATTCTCAATTTCCACTGGCTAACTAGGTTCCGATAATGGACAAACTATACAAACTTTCAACTTTTCTTCCTCCAACTTAGTAGAGATGTTGTTTTCTAGCTAGCCGAGAAATTGAGATGTATATTTTCCATTTAAACCTTTATTTAAGATCTTCCCCCAGAAGAAGTCCAGCTACAGAAAGAAGGCCATGGTGGATTCAGCTGTTACTGCTTCATGAGGAAGAACTTTCCTGCAACAACAAGACATATTCATTAGTAATCATCACGTTTAATACAAAATATTGAGGGTCCTTACCTCAGGGATCGTACAATCTTGGCTTGGAGAGGTTGCTGGTTATCACAGGGTTTACAAGCTACAGACAGACAAACATTCCCACTCATATTTAGAACTTCCAGTTCACCTAACTTAAAGGGGACCTATCATGCAAAATGCACTTTTGTACGTCTTTTATACATGAATATGTGTCCCCGGTGTTCAGGGAACTCACCAAGTGTCAGAAAACACAACCCTCTCTCTTTTCCTCCGTACCCAAATCTCTAAAAACGGGGCTGCAACGGAGCTGATCCAGACTGATACAGATTTGAAATTGTTCTGACGTCAGAAAAGCGGTGCTCCGCCTATATGGGCAACTCTCCACTTATCAGGAGGAGACAGCCACGGCCATTGCCGCTCGAAAGGGCTGGAGACGCTGTAGTACATATGCCAGGCCTGTAGTGGCGCTGTAGTCTGCCACAAAAGCAGCGAAGAAGACTTCTCAGAATCAGCCCTTGCAAAGACAGGGCTGGAAAAGAGCAAATAGAGCGAAATGAGGCATGGCTAAAATGCATGATCTGTTTGGTATTTTGAAAAAAAGACTTTGCAGACATGTTTTATATAGGTATGGCCCTACAATATATTATTCAAATATAGCATGATAGGTCCACTTTAACTAATGAGGCAAAAACAGCTTTATTTTCAACATCACTGACTTCACTCCTACTCCAAATGCAACAGTACACATTTAAAAGTTTATGATACACTCATTTTGATGTCCTTCACTATCTCTCAAACCCACCCACACTAACACACTAACCAAGTTCAGGGTGAAGCAGTGCTCGTCTGAGATTGCTCTCAGGTGGGGAATACCTGACCTGTGTTTAACAGGCCATCGCTGAGGAGCAGAATGTCAGCTCAGCAAAGCCTCCCTGGATGAATAAAGGTTTTTAAAAAAAGACAGGAGTGTGTGTCAGGCAGATGGATGGCAGGGTTAGATGTTTGGGACACGGAGACGGTCGGGAGTGCACCTCATTGACTGCCCTGCAAATAGACAGCAGGAGAAATGGACTGGACTCGGCCTCTATTGAGTAAAGCTCAATGGTCTGCATCACCACTGGGGAATACTACACTCACACTCACACACACCACACACACACACACACACACATACTAAGAGTTTAGACTTTCTCTGAAATGACTTGAGGCAGAACTAGGATTTTTCTTGTCTAACTTCGGACATAACTTGGATTTATTCAGAAACAGTATTGGCAGACTGCCACAGAGAAAGAATTTGAAGTGGACATACTGACATGCAATGTACAGACGTATAGCATAAATATATGTTAGACAACTCCACACATTACCACAGTATAGTAGTAGAAGAAGTAGTAGAAGTATAAAGGAGAAAAAGGGTAGTGAAGGCCTAAGGTCTAAAACAAAAGTGGAATATTAATACAATTGACTAGATGTTGAGATGTTCCCTTGAGTCAGTGAAATGTTGACCTTCTGGTAATGCTAGATTAAATGTTTTAATCCGGTTTTTTAATTTCAATATTTTAAATCACATTTTCCAACAATTTTTTGTCAATTTTTTAATTAATGAGCTTAACTTGTTGTGCTAAAACTGCCTCATAGTTTTGGGTCCTCCAAATATGGTGCAGCTAAACCAGCGTTTCTGAAAGTGTGGGGCGGGAGATTTTTATTTATTTATACATTTTTTGGACCTCAGGCCGGAATCGAACCTGGGTCCTCGCGGGCGGTAGTGGAATGTTACAGCCGGAGACTCGCAACGGGTGTTTGCGGCGGCGGATGCGGTTGTTGTGTCAAATTATGCACCTCCGTCGTGAAATGCACCGGCGCAGCGGCACTGTGAAAGTCCACGGCCCACCTATTCCAGAGCCAGCGGCCCACCGAAGGCAGCAGCCCACAAACGGCAGCGGCCCACCGGGAAAAGTCCCGAATCTCCCGATGGCCAATCCGAGCCTGCTCACACACACACACACACACACAACTGAAACCAAAATCATTTACAGACATATGTAAAAATCTCTCATGCACACATGTGAAACGCACTCACATGTGAAATGCTCTTGCGCGCGCACACAAACACACACACACACACACACACACACACACACACACACACACACACCATACATGCCAACCTTTCCAAATCCAAAAGAGGTAGGTTTGCGCGCGGCAAATGTGCACGCCCAAATGAGGTAATCAGAAGAAATGGAACCCCAGTAATTACAGGTATAAACCATGTATTTAACATATATTGCATCATTTTATGCATTTTTCAGAAAAAGTGGTAGTTTGGTAAACAGTGACATCAACGACATGTTTGGTCTGTAAAATGCCCGAAAAGTAAAAGAATGGGAGATAAATATCCCAAAGTCTCCACATTTTATTATATTTTTAATGTGTTTCTGGTCCTCTTTCAGTTGAGACAGTGTAGATGAAGGATGTGTCAGGATGTAGAACTCTTGTCTGAACATTGGATAAAGCCAGGTTCATATTCTTGTTTCATGTTGTTGACATATTAGAGTCAAAGGTTTGCACACAGCGAAATATCTTTGTGTTGCGCCATAAATCAGAAAATACTGCATTAAAAAAGTCATTTCCTGCATTTTTCTACTGATAAAGTGTGATATAAATAATGCAGGCTTTCAGATTGCTGTAGTTCACTAAACAGAGACATTAACGACATGTTTGGTGTTGAAAATGTCAGAAAAAGTGAAAGAATGGGAGATAAATATCCCAAAATCTCAAAATTGTATTATATTTTTTGTGTGTTTGTGGTCCTCTTTCAGTTGAGACACTGTAGGTGTAGGATGCTTCCGGAAAAGACCAAACATTGGATGTCTTCCAGTCGCCAACATGTGTTTTCGAGACACTGATATTAACAGGGAAACCCTGCAGGACTCAAATGCCTCGTCTCTGTTCCCTTAAACTCATTTGGGAGTGATTACCCATCAGCCCCGGGGATAACGCTGCTTTTCCTCTGCACGTTGTTTCTCTTTCAGAAACACAGAGGACTGTTTGTATGATGGGATCACAGACACGCTGCAAACGGTGTCCGCCAAAAGTCGAGTCCAGTGTCATTTTTATTTGTTATAGTTTGGGAAGATTGAAAATCGGTAGGGAAAGTCAGCTAAGTCGGTAGGCGGTAGAAACGTGTCAAAAGCGGTAGACTACCGCCCAAATCGGTAGGGTTGGCAGGTATGACACACACACACACACACACACACACAACAGCGTTGCAGTCGGGAAGAATAGCAATGTGGAGCGGCACCTCACCACTTCATAAGGAGTTTAACCGTGAAACTTTTAGAAATCCCGTTTGTGTCCCCCCACTTTACAAATATGTTTATTATTATTTTTTAACGCAAGCCGTCATCGCCACGGAGGAGCACACAGCCTCTGTGAGCGAGCGAGACAGAGCGAGAGCGAGAGCGAGAGCGAGAGAGAGAGAGAGAGCACACCTTTATCTATTTAATATAGCCTAGTTGTAAAAAATAAAGTAAGAAATCATTCCAATGTGTACTATAGGACAGTAAAAAAGTTTAAAAAGGGAGTGATTAGTCAAATATGCATAAATAAAAAGAAAGAATGCTAACTAGGTAACATAAGATAAGAATAAACAAGTTTAAATGATTTGTTATTGGTTGTGATCATATTCTAAAGATGTTTGGATTATTGAAAAGTGCAGCTCCCTTTCATCTGAGTTTTGAGAGCTGTATCCATGAATTCATGTTGTGCTCAAAGTGCTCCAGATTGATGCATTTCACTTCAACATTTAAAAAAAAAATCTTCCCGGGGGTGCATGCCCCCCGGACCCCCTAGAGGATGTGAGGTCCACCCCCAAATAAAGCAGGTTCAAACAATTAAATTGTATACATTTTATTTTAGTAAACACTGCAAACGGGTCCCACAGACCCAAACAGCACACAAAGGTTAAAGGTCAGCATATAATAATGTTAAAATGTGCTAAATATATACACTGCAAAAAACAAAAAAAAAGAGGAGTTTAGAATTTTTTAGACCCAAATTACTTAAATAAGGGCGATAGAAGTGTTTGTACTGGGTAGTTGATTTAGCTAAACAAGTGATAACCTTATTTACAGATGTTTCCCAATGTAAGTCAATGGGAACAAGTATTTGTGGGCCAAATTACGTCATGGACTGAGATGGCAGTTGTAGTACCACTGTTTGGCCACTATGAACATTTGCTGGCGCACTTTCTGGGGCTGGTTGAGAAACAGGACACCCGACTTGTGACTAGTAGGAGTCGATAAAGCGGGAAAGAGAAGGACATACTGCATTATGGCATTTCAACTTGAGAACTGGAGACCTAGATAGTCTAAAAAAGTTGTACCAATTCATCCTGTAGTCCATAGGCGGCGCGTGAGGCTCAGGTTTGGGAAGGCTTAGCCTTCCCTAGCCTACAGTACCCGCCGCCCCTGCTGTAGTCCCATAGAAATATGCAACCAACAAGCATTGCCATTCAAAATAAATCAACAAAAGAAACCTGAATCCAGGCAGTTTAAATGGAGAAGCCATTGGACTGGGACAGCAAACTTCACTCTAGGTGTATTAATGTCAAGGAAAGCTTAAAAGAGTCCCGGGGGAAGAGCAAGAGCTTTGCGTTGACATTCTCTAGATTGAAAGTTGAAAATACACACACGAACCAAGCACCTCACACACAGTTGACCAAATATCACACACACTGCTTACCCACCTTTCACAAATACAAGAGGGAAAATTCTCTTCTTCTTTTGCCTCGCTGCAGTTTTTCCGGCTTGTGTCCGCCTGAAAGATCTACACACATCTCCCGGCCTGCAGTAAGCGAGAGGCACTGAAGTGTTTATAAAAAAACTCTTAAAACCAGCGGTGGTGCAGGCAGGGAGACGAGGAGGAGAGAGGCCTCTGTGGAGGTGACAGAAACAGCTACTTCAGCCAAGAGAACAAGTACAGGACGCTGGAGAGGGGAAGAAGAGATAATAAGGACTTGTTGAACCCAAAAGTCTCCATACACAAGAGGTCTTTTGAGTCAGAGATTGGGATCTGACAGAGGAATAAGCATCTGCTCAGTCTCACTATTGTTAAAGTTAAAGGATGAACTCCAACAACACACAAAGTGCATAAATACTGTCGAAGGTTAGTCCAGTTGAATTAAAAGAATCAGAATCAGAAACAGGTTTATTACCAGGTAGGTTAACACATACGAGGAATTTGACTTGGTGTTGTGGTGCATACATAAACATACATATAAATAAAACAAAAAATAGAAACACAGATAAAAAACAATAATAACATTTAAAAATATTAAAAAATATAGCATCGCCAGCAATATAAAAGCATGGTCAGATTCCAGACAAAGCACGTTTATTTATACAGAACAGAAAGTATTTAATAATGTAATGTGCTGCATAGTAGGGTCAAGCTCAGTTCATGGATGATCAAAATGTGTGATCAGCCCACACTCACAAATCAACTGACAGAACAATTGAGGCCTGATCATGGTCCTGCATGTTCTGCATTTACAAGCTATAGATAGATAGATGGATAGATGGATAGATGGATAGATGGATAGATGGATAGATGGATGGATAGATGGATAGATAGATAGACAGATGGATAGATAGATAGATAGATAGATGGATAGATGGATGGATAGATAGATAGACAGATGGATAGATGGATAGATAGATAGATAGATAGGCAGGCAGGCAGGCAGGCAGGCAGGCAGGCAGGCAGGCAGGCAGGCAGGCAGGCAGGCAGGCAGGCAGGCAGGCAGGCAGGCAGGCAGGCAGGCAGGCAGGCAGGCAGGCAGACAGACAGACAGACAGACAGACAGACAGACAGACAGACAGACAGATAGATAGATAGATAGATGCAGCAGCATAAAAAACACAAGGCAATGTACATAAGAGAAACTAAGACACAGAAATAAACAGTCCAATATATTTCAGAAATAGAAATAAAATAGCATTCAAAAGTTCAAAGATACAAAATAAAAAATATATACATGTGGAAATACAATTTAAAGAGCAACAGCATGACTTCCCGTGGTAATGATCAGAGAAAGACTGCAGGAGCATTAACAGCAGAACCATTAGGGTTTAAAAAAAAATTAGGCTTCTAGCTAACACCAGGAAGCTATTGACCATAGCTATCAATAATGCATGACAGTTCTGGTTTCATATTAATTGTGGTGAAAAGCTTTTTATTCAGGGCAGGATTTCCAACAGTGCTGGGTTCAATGTTAGCACACTTTAAACTCTCAGCAGCTCGGGGAACATGAGGTGATTTAACAAGACGATGGCTTTAATCACGGAGTATGACCAACGGAACTACTTAATTACAAATATCTAAATATATAAAAGTAGCTCACAATAAATCTAAGCAGCACTTATTTTATGACCTTCTACCAATACTTGTTTTGTTGCTTGTGATGCACTCTCATCTCACGTTAACGCTGCATTAGCTGATCATTAAAAACTCAAACTGATCTGAAGTTGCTCTGTAATGCATGTGCAATGTTCTCTGTCTTTGGTCTTTAGTAAGCTTCACCAATGATGTTAGTGATGACCCTGCACTTGGCTGTCAGTGTTTCTATGCTAACAGCATGCCACACAATAGCTTTTCAACGTGTTTTTCACTTGTTTGTCTCACAGAAAAGACACCCTTTTAATTTAAAATATAGCTGTCTACTCGTGGCACATGGCAAATATATTTTTCCACAACCCAAGTCATATTTTTTACACTTCAAGTATTTAGAGTGCATTTGATAGAGCTTTTCAAGTCTTTGCAACCCCTCGAGGTGCATTTAGATATATATATATATATATATATTCACATATCATTCATACAGAGACAGAGGATGCCACTCAATGTGCTCAGGGAGACCAACCATTATGCATTAACACCGTTTGGGGTTATGTATCCTGCCCAAGGACACATCGCATGTTGACTGCAGGGGCTAGGGATTGAAATACTGAGCTTACTTGATTTGAGAATGACTGTCTATAGCTCCTGACAGCCCAAGTGTTTTTTCTTCCATACAAAACTACATTTCCAATTTGCCTCTGAATGCTGCCAAAATATGTCTGGCCTACACTCGGTACTGTTCCTGTTTAGACAGACAGAGCATTTAGCTGCTCTCTCTGCTAACATGCTGCTCACGCCACGACTCCTGTGTAGACCCGGTGTGAAAATGATTCTGGAAATCAGTTACCTGGTAGTAGGTGAGGGCAAAGGCATTTAAGCCTCAGTACATGAAAACAATGTCAGATTGTCTGACAGTGTCTGAAACTGCCTTTACAACAGCAGAAGCGACGGGGTGGCCGCATGCTACCACTTTTGTAAATTGACTTCTCTCTCAAGCTCTTTTTCCATTCGGCACACAACTACATCTTTACCGTTTCCTTTGTAAAACTGAGTGCCACACAATGAATTCCTTAGAGTGGTGACACCCGCAAAGTTAGTGCTTTTTGTGTACTAATTTGAAGGCTTTATCACTCCGAGTTTGGTTAGTTGGGACAGTGTAGTAGAAGAACAGTAAAGGCATTCTGAGGCCTGCAGCGACTATGTGCCTAACTTCAAGATATTTCATGTCTTAACTTTTCTTTCTAAATTATATATTTATTCTCAAAATTATTTTCTTTTCCTCCAAATATTTTTTTTTCTTCTCAACAAAAACAAATTAAGACTTGTTTTCACAGTCATGACTTTTTTTCAGAATGGTGATTTTTTTTCAGATTTATGAATTCTTCTCAGATCGAAGCCTTTTTCCAGACTTCAAATGTTTTTTTTAATGTTACTTTTTTCTCAAATGTATAACTTTTTCATATTTCTGACTTATTTCCAAATTCTGACTTCTTTTCCAAATTCTGACAAAAAAAATATAACTTTTTTTCAAAATTATAACTTCTCAGAATTCTGACTTTTTTCTGAATTTAGACTTTTTTCGAAAATTATAACTTTTAAAAAATCTGAACTTTTTCAAAAATGATAACTTTCCTCACAAATTATAACTTTTTTCACAATTTTTTTTTCACAATGACTTTTTTTCAAAACTTAGTGTGTTTTACCACATGATTTATTGCACACCTGGCCTTATTAGTTTCACCTGAGCCCCGTCAGCCCCGCAACACTTGACCTCCTGAACACCTGCAAATGTTCACCTCATTAGTTGAGTCTTGTCATTGTCAGATTCTCTTGCTTTGCCTTGCGTTAATTACCTACAATTAAAGGTATTTTCTCTGTTAAAGGTCCCATGACATGCTTTTCTGGTTATTACCCGTCCCCTTGTGTGTTATGTAGCTTTTTCTGCATGTAAACGGTCTGCAGAGTCACAAACCCTCAAAGTACACCCTGTAGCGAGTAAAACTCTAACACAGAAAATACCTGTCTATGCTGCCCCAGAACGCCTCGTTGGAGATTTTTATTTTTCCATTTTTTTCATTTTTGGGTATAGTGACGTACGCACACACACACACACACTCAATCTTTTCTCAGCTGCAGCTCCGCAGATTTCTCAGCCTGAACTCAGCCTGAACTAAGCCTGAGACGGCGGGACACGGCGGGACACGGCGGGACGCGGCCTGGGCTCGGCCTGAGCACACACACAGACTCACAGCCCGGCTGCGGGTGTGTGTGTGTGCTCGGGCTGGGTTCACGCTGGGTTTCGCTGTGTCTCGCTGTCTCGCAGACCCCAGGCAGCAACCAGGAAACGACACCAGTAAGCCAGCTCACACTGTCTGCTCCAGCAGCGAGCCCCGCAACGTCCCGCCAACACGGCACCCAGACCCCACGCAGCATTCTCATCTGTTTGTCATTACTGGTGTCCTTTTCTGGTTACTAACGCCATTGTAACACATAATCACTGATGTTCCGCTGTAACGGTGGTGGACTCATCAGAACAGAGTGGGCGAGCTGACCAATCAGAGCACAGTAGGCATAGGGAGGGGGGGGCAGGAGCTCCAACAAGCCGTTTAGGACAGAGAGTGAATACACATACCATACAGAGATGCTGTATGAGAAACCAATGTGAGTTTGGAACATTGAACAGTGTACATCTATTCTAGTAGACCTCAACAATGGAATTATGATCAGTAGAAATGGCCATGTCATGGGACCTTTAAGTCTACCTGTCTCTTGCATTTGGTCCACTGTGACACAGTTACCAAATCCAGAAGTCACAATAAAACACTACTCGTCCATTAGAGCCATCTTTCTTACATGATTTGAGGATGTAAAATGAATCACAAACATCTCTCCTTGGTTTGAAAGTATTTAAGCTTTAGGTACTTTTCTTTAGAGACCGTAACCAGTTTAAAAGGTTAAGTTTGCTTCTGGTTTGTTGGCAGTAGTCATTTAATAAATGCAATTATATCATGTGTTTCTTTTGGACTATGTCTTAATGCTTTATGTTTTTTGTCTGTACATCTCTTCTGAGACTATAACCAATTTAAAAAGTTGAATTTGCTCCTGTTTTGTTGGCAGTTATAAATCCCATTTCCACTGAGCATTTCTGTGTTAGTGGGTAATAAAATGTAATGTGTCCCTCCTCCACCCTGAGACAGTTATCACCGACTAACTGCAGCACGGGTGAACATATGACCGCCATTTTAATTTGTCCTCAGCGAGTGCAGTGGATTATTTAATGATATTATTTCGCTTACTGTGGAGACTTGTTTTAGAGTCAATAAGGCTGCTTCAGATGAAGCATGATAATCTATTGGCAGTACAAAGACTGCATTTACAAGAAAAGAAAGTCTCCTGCAAAACATGATGTCGATTAACCTGTTAAGCCTGGCAGCCCCCGCCCGTTTTTTTTTTCTCACGAAACTGTGTCTCAGGGCTTCTTAACATTTAACAACCTATCAATGTGTCATACCCACTTAACGGGAAGAAACTCAGCTAACTGACGATATGAACTTACCGAAACAAAACACAAGTTTCACAAGAAGCGTCTAAATGAGCCCTGAGCGAAAAAATGCTAACGCGCTTAGCACAGAACTCACGGTAGAAATACTTTTACTTATTGGATCTGCACAAACAAGATATCAGCTAGATATCAAGCTGAGATTCCACAGATTCTAGGGGTATTAGTATCATCACTGAGCGATCAAACTCGCGGCAGGGGAAGACATCACACAACGTAGCTTTACGGAGCAAAAACGGGAAATTGTCTCACCTTTGCTGTTATTCTGATCAAAAGTTGTGTTCAATGGCATTAAAACGATAAAAACGCTGCTGAAGGTTCATCCAATGGTTAATCCAATGAGTTTTCATATATAGCTATTATGATAGCTACGAGAGTGTATGACAGCTTCCGGTTTTGGGCATTCTGGCTGCGCATCACTCTATTCACCAATGGGTAATGTTTAGATGGATTTAGGATCCCCTCGATTCTATTGGCTCTAACGGTTAAAAAGAGAAGTCAATCATCAAAATCGACCGATGGGTTCCAGAGATATGGAAAATGCACCCAGATGACCCCAGAAGTGGGTTTGTTCTTCTAAACCTCTCTAAAAAGGTCAAATGTCACTTGTTTTGCATCAATCTTGATACAGGGTACTTATTATATGTGATAGTTTGGATTCCTAAAGCTTTTAGTCTACTATCCCATCATTCAAGGCTGGTTTTCACTATAAGTAATGTGTTACTATGTTCAATCTGAATTTACTTTAAAATAAAAAAAATCTATATTGATTCTGACCCTTCTACATCCAACTCACAGGTTTATCATTGCTTTGAGAAAAAAGATTATTAATGTACCCCTTTTAGAAGTGAAGATATAGTCATTTGTTCTGAGAATGTCATTTTCGAGTCTGAGGCCTGAAAAACAGGCTCAGGGCTGAACAGGTTAATGTTGTAAAAATATAGAATGGACTGAAACCAAATCTCAATTATTCTCATAAACAATTCAAACAGATTGCACAAACTTATGTTCACCATCAATTCTAATATTAGCTTTCACTGCGTCAGTTAACCAATAATGTATTTCTGGAATAAAAGACAGACTTTCACAGTTCTTGGTTCATATCTAAAAATGATGACGTAGGTACTAATGGGCTTCTTCCCACAGCACCTTACACAAAGGGACCTTACACTGCTCATGTTTTATTAATCTGTATTTAATATTTATTAAACTGACATACCTAAACCCTGAACCTTATCTGTATACGCCTCAAACTTGCACCTTTTACTTGGTTTTCGTGAACCTAGCCTGGATATATGACTAAATAAGTAGTTGAAGAAAACAAAAACAAAGAAAATATGCTGTTTAGTCATTTCCTATATGCCCTTGATCCATTTCAGATAGAGAAAGCTGGGATGAGAGCATTGTCTAATGTGGTAGGTGGATGCACAATGGCTTGTAAAGTATATAATAATACACTTAGATGCCCAGATGCATTGTGGGCATTTGATAACCGAAATATCAAAATGGTGTAAAAGCAAACATGATCCTTATTGTAATTAATATAAATCTTTTATCTTCAGTAGCGAAGGAACCAATGCATTATCATCGTTTTCATTTTATTCTAAGAGAAATGATCTGATGCAGACATGAAAACAACACAATGTGAGCCGGTCTGTGAGTAAAAGATTTATTCAGCTTGTTGATTCGGCATCAGCAAGCAAGAGAAGACGAGAATGTAGGAAATAAATACGGCATCCCCAGGGAAAACCTCTCTTTTGTGTGTGTGTGTGTGTGTGTGTGTGTGTGTGTGTGTGTGTGTGTGTGTGTGTGTGTGTGTGTGTGTGTGTGTGTGTGTGTGTGTGTGTGTGTGTGTGTGTTCCTCCTCTACATCAAAGCGCCCAGACGACAGCCTTATTTGGCTCATCCTTCTTCTCAATGACTGACACTCCCCTGAAGCTAAAATATTCACACTGTCATACCTCTTTCTTTATGCTTTCACATTATGTTTTTGCTGAAAGAATCACAAGATGCTACAAACTCTCCATATCGTAGTCAAATGGAAAAATTGTTATCAATTGTTATAATTTGAGGATCCACAAACAATTGGACAAATCATCCATCATTTGTTCAAATTTGCATAACTTCATTAGACACATGGGATTAATTATGGAGATGGTATAATTAGAAATGTAAATTAAAAGTGCGACGACTCTATGAGTTTGAGAGCTTTTGAAGAAAGCATTAGTGGAGAAGCACAGAACAGTTTCAAAGAGTTTATTTTTGGTGCTTAATGGTGGGCGCAGAACATAATCTGTGAATCAAACAATGTTGTAATAGTCAAACGGTACAGTTTAATGTGTGGGTTGTCTCCGTTATGTCTGTTCAATTATTGTAACTGCAGAGAAGAATGTCGATATTGAATAGTTATGCAAACCCTAGAATATGTTCAATGCACATCCCAACATCTGTCAAACTCTAGCTTTCTCCCTTACCTGGTAACCATACCAGTGTAACTTAAATATAAGATGTTGAATTGTCCAAAATGAGCGTAATGTTTGGGTAAACTGTGCTGGTATTTAATGTTATTCAGTATATCATTTACCTTGATTTACTCATTACCAACTTAGTCGTTAATGAGGTGAGATAATGCTAATTTGAGCAAAGTGGGTGAAGTCTGTCAGGATTTGAGGGGTCAAGGGACATCATGAAACTTCTGCCAATCGAATCATCGACTTCTCAAGCATGTAGACCCCACATCTTTATAACAAAACACCCATTTTTTTAATGATGAAGTTACAATCACACACATTAAAATGAGGTCAGCTCGGAAAACTACTTCAGGAAAATATTCTCACCGCCTCCCAAGAGAAAATTTGACATTTCTTCCTCATTTCAACATTTTTCTTAGAGCTAGTGGTCATTAGATGAACTTCCTCAGCAAGAGAAAGATAACAAAAAACTAAGATGCATTTTAGAAACTTCCTTAGCAAGGATGACTTATGTGTCATGGCCAGGAAAAGGGGAGAAGATCCGAACGTTACATTAGGTCAGACATAACGTTTCAGTTTTGACAACTTCTGAATGGTACCACTTTACAATAAGACTACCCTTATAAAGGGTTTACGAATAGTTTGTAATTCATTTATTAATTAGGTTTTGAACACTTTATAAATCATGAATAAGCTTTTATAAGACATGAGATAAACAGGGCGACTGTGACCGGTTGCTTGCCAAATAGTGAGCCGACATTTATCTGTACTGTTAAGTCTTATATTGGCTACCTAGCTTACTTCATCTTCTTCATCAGCCAGCATCCTTGGTATCTGTTGCTCACTGAGTTGATTCTCGCTAAGAAGCCAATATAAGGCTTAGTCATCTTGCCAAATAGTGAGCCTGTGTTGATGAATGAAAACGATGTTAGAACTGGTTTATAAATGGTTCTTAATGATTAATAAAGTGTTTACAACCTAATTATAAACCCTTTATGAATCCTTTATAATGGTAGTCTTATTGTAAAGTGCTACCGAGTTTTGTAATGGACTCCAAATATTGGTTTTATTCTGAGCCCACAATCAAGCTTTTCAAACTGCTTTGTTTAATTGCAGGAAATAATTATGAATTTGGTAAAAAAAAACATTTAGTTTCCTAAATGCCCCAGTTATTTATTAAGCGGAGCATCCTGCTTGGTGTCATTACCGATGACATGTTAAACAGGTTCTCAGTTATCTGTAAATGATCTCATTTGCAACCTGTTCAGCTGTGAGTATTTTTGATTGAAGGCTGCAAACAGCTCTGTTGATTGATGATAATGAGCTTGTCTGGTTTCTTAACAGCTGTCAGTCTCCCCTGAGCTGCAATCTCCCTCCTGATGAACATGGAAAGCAGGATGATTTTTGAGCAAACAAGCCGTCCCCCTGTTGAGACGTGTTAGTCAGACACGATTGCCTTTCTCATTTTCAAAGGAATGGCTTTGTGTTTTTACCAGTCGGACAGACAGATGAACAGGGACCAGTGCTGCTGGTCAGTGGAGACTCTGGTGTTGGCAGAGTGTGACACTGATGAAAAGAATAATTGTGTCCTTGTATTTGGTCTTTAAATAAAAAGGTACATCGAAGAAATATAGAGGAAGGCATTGATTGGTGAAGAAGACCAGAGATCATTATATCCCCCAGGTAAAAGCCTTTAGGGAGGTCATTTGTTGGCTGTGTGTCAGGATGTGTGTGTGTGGGAATCAATGTTACCGTCTGTCCAAAGATAATCTCACACACTACTTTAACCATCAGTCTAACATTTTATTTATTAATCCATGACTGCCTGCTAAAGACCTCTTGTAGTTGTGGTGATTCCGAATGTTTAAAACCTGCTTCATTGCCCTTTTTATTCAATTCATTGACTTTTGACTCATTCCTCTTAACTTGCCGGTAGCGGCCGCAACTAATCGTAGATTTTTCCGTGGTAGAAAGACATTTCATTAAGCCTAACCTCTCTTGCAGGCCGTGCACAAAAACTGACATTCATAGAAGAGTCTCACTGTGAACCAGAGCGTCTGCGGATAATTACATTCCCAACATGTTATGATCCACTGATGTTGTTTATGTGGACGCATTTTCTTAATGCCTATGGAAAACATCTGAGAAGGATACTGAATCTTAAAACCCTTGAGTGCACTGTTGCTCCCTGAATGCTCGTGTTGGATGGTCTGCCCTGATCACCCGTTGACTAAACCATTGGCATATTGTTATTTATAAGGCAATTGTTCGTGTTCTTTCACCTTATCTATGGTTTATGTCCTTTGAAAGCTTCGCTCCATGGATTTGTTTTCCCTAAATGTCCCTGAAGTCCACACTGACCTGGGTAAAGGGCGTTCTGCTGCTTTATTTGCTTGGAGCTGGCTGCAACATGAACTTTACTTCTGGGAAATGGTTTCTCTAAAGAGATTTAAAGTGTTTCTTAGGGACAGAGAAGCAGGCAGCTGTCTGCACTTGATTAGCACTAAACACACATTGCAGCTGAGAATGGTGGAAATGTTATTAGTTATGCATGTATTTGTTTGAATCACAAGAGCATAGACGATACATTACATGTTACTTGTTATTTTTAGACGCTTTTATCCAAAGCGACTTACATACTCAATACTGTGGACAATCCCCACACGAGCAATTTGGGGTGAAGTGTCTCAGGGATACAACGACATGCTGACTGCAGTGGGGTTTGAACCTGTGACCCCTGATCCGAACACCAAGGCTCTATCCACTGCACCACACGCCTCCCGTTGAACAGTTCAACAACATCTGACAAATGTATCTTCAAGGGAATTCATATTAAACATTTCTTGTCAAGATATTTAATTCCAAGCCAGACACCTAAATGCTGCCATCATATATCATATAACAAATATGTAAAAACTTGGCAGATGTTGAGATAATTCACTCTATAAGTGAAAAACGTAACCTGCTGGTGTTGCCTCAAAGTCATTAGGCTTCATCCTCTGGGGACCATGAACAAACATGCACTTCAATCCATCCAATATATGAGTGCTATATGAGTGCTCGTTTAATTGCAAAGTTGTATTCCAATCGATCCATCCATTCATTTCCTGCGCACTTATCCTCTTCAGGGAAGCCGACGTCTTCTTCTCAGTCATTTCCTCCTCTTTCCCTCCAGGATCTCTGAGGGCTTTCTAGCTGGGAAACGTAATCCCTCAGGAGTCTATTAGCTCTGCCAGGGGTTTCCTCAGAGTCCATCGTAGACCTTCGAACACCTTCATAGACCTTCGAACACCTCCGAACACCTCCCACAGGACACTGGACCTGACCCCTCCTGATATGATAATGTATTAAACATATAAGATTTTTGGACAGAACCTTTTCATACTTAGAGTGAACAACAATGGAAAGGGGAATTTAGTCATTTTTCCTAAAGGGTCGTGGCCGTTTTTTTCTACTTACATAAGGGCATGCCCGCTCGTCATTTCTCACTTTTTCCATGATGGTAGTATTTATCACAAGGGTCATCTCTTTTTCTATAAGGCATAACCTTTCTCACTTTTTGCTTAACGGCTGGCCCCAGGGTCGGCGTCATGGGGGGTCATTCGCGGCCCTGTCGTCTGTCCTCAATTTCTTTCTGTTGTGTATTTTCTTGTAATCTTCTCTTCTAACTTTTTCATCGTCTGCCTTTCCCACTGTTTCAATAACAGTTTGTCTTTCCTCACTTTTTTCTTGCCTTCTTTTAGCACTTTTTGCTTTTCCCATCTTTTAATAATAATAATAATAATAGTAATTTCGATTTCTATACCGCCTTTCAAGAAACCCAAGGACGCTTTACAATGGGAGATAGAATACATAAGTAATAATTATCACAGACACACAGGTTGAAAAACAGGTCGCTGGGTATTGCATTTTCCATAACAGTTTACTTTCTCACTTTTTTCCTTATGGTCATTTCTTACTTTTTCTACAAGGGCATTTCCATTCATCTCTTCTTACATTTTTCCTGTAGTCCCTTCTTACTTTTCCATAAGAGCGGCCACTTTCATCCTTTCAAATTTTTTACAAGCGCCGGCCCTCTCAGGTTCAGTCAGAAGGAATATTCTAGGAACATGCATGTGTGTCAGTGTGTGCACTTCAACGTGACACCGTGTTGTCCTTTAGTTACATGATCTTCAGTCTAAATCACGAGCGATGAAGTCTCATTACCTCTGCTGCTCTGTTGCTAATCCATCTGCTAATGCAGTCAATAGTCCCCCAGTCACAGATAACAGCACCCAATTATCGTGCTCTGGTCAACACCATCATCATTTCGCTGGTGTCACATCTGTGGCAGCTTGCCAATGTTATTTGTCTCTGCCGTCCCGGCACTGAGCTATTGGAGCAGAGAGACTGGGGGAAATTGAATCCACACAGGTGTGCCGCCATTCTGGTTCGATACAGCGAAGAAGGGGACTCCATTTGTCTTGTGAGCCAATTAGAGTTACACTGATCAAGGTGAAACTGAGCAGGTGTACAGACACGGGGAGGGTACGTTTCCAAAACAGCACCATCCATTTTATAGATGTGAGAATGTAATGACTTATAGTCAAGTCAAGTAAGAACTATTTATTTACTGTAAGTGCATGGTAATCTGCTGCACATATAGACCATAATGTATATGTGGGGGGGGGGGTTGAGTCGATGGCCAAAAACTCAACAAGCTAACTGCATGAAGCCCCTTTAACTAACCTTCCAACAGTGTGTGTGAAGTACAGATCCTCGGCAACAAACAAGAGAATATAATGAAAAAGAGAGAGAGATAATAGTAGATGTGTGTGTCTGTGCTTCCTTGTTTTGCTATAAGAAAACAGTAAGTGTTATTTTTGAATTGAGGATATTTTGGCAAAGTGCAGTATATCTGTAATACTTAGATAAGGGTTAACAGTGCATCTGTAGTGGTGGCCTTATGTTGGCATTACTACAAAGTAGAAGTAGTAACATGTTAATATCAATCATGCCTTGTTGTCCATTATTAATTGCCATTTTTTAAGTATTTACACCTAAATATTAACGCAGCTTTAACCAATAATGTGGCATAACATGTCACCAATTGGAAATGTCTAATGCTTTAGGTGGTTTGGTCTAAAATAAATATATTTGTTACATAACTTAGGTCAAATTACGTAAGTTAATTACGTTACATAAGTTAAATAAGTCTTTTGGTTTCACATTGAATCCAATCTCCTGGGTGAATGTTCTGTGTGCATTTGATTCATCCGGCCATCCTCTCAAACTCACTACACGACTTATAGCTCTTCATAGACCTCCTCCTTAACTCTCGTCATACATACTACATCCACTAGATGTCGTCGCCTTACAATTACCACAAATATATGAAATTATAACTGGGCGGCAGTGGCTTAGTAGGTGGATACTCTTCCTCCAATCTGATGGTTGGAGGTTCGATCCCCAGCCCAACATGTTGATGTATCCTTGGGCAAGATAATTAACCCCAAATTCCTCCGATTGGCCAACGGTGTGTGAATGTTAGCTTCCTTGAGCAGGTGCATCTTGTATGGCAGCCTGTAGGTTAATAAGTTAATACCAATTTTATATCTAAATGTGCCTTTAGGGGTTCCAAAGACTTGAAACAAATGCAGTCCACCTACCAATCACATGCAAGCATAAATAAACTACTTGGCTGTTTTGTCCTAGATAACAACTTACCAATAATAACCTGGCCTTTCAAAATACCCCAAGCCAAGTAGAATTTTTTAATAGAGGACCAAATCTTCCATTTCGCCCAAAGCTGGGTGTCAGATGTTTCACCGCTTGTCCGTTATTGTCATTCTTTGTGATGGATGACCTCAGGCTTTGCTTATCACTCTGCTCTCAGCTGCTAAACTCACACACAATACAAAAGACATCATGGAGACGGTGTACATTGAATTGGCTTGTGTTGGAATGTGCTATATAACAAACTTGCCTTGTGATAATGTGGGGTCTGTAGAAGCACATTTATTCCAATTTTGAGGACGAAGCTGGTCTTTGTTGATAGCTTGTGCTTTTCTTCTGTGGCTCCATGGAGGTTCTTGTATTCAGAGTGCTATATCTTGCCATTTTTCAGTTGCTGTATTGAATTTCTTCCAGTATGTTTGTCTGTAAAGCGTTCCTTCTGCTCAGCTTCATCTCCCTTTACTTCACTCCACTGGGAGCAGAGAATCTGTTTGTGGAGGCATGGGTTTGCCATGGCCTGTCAATCAAAGCTAGAGCTGCATAACTGTGGTGGAAATGTTTTTCATGTCGGTCTCCTGCAGAGAGACACACATCCTACTCAGGTCAAAATATGCATACACACGGATTCACAGAGGCATGTAACACTTATGCAGTCAGGTGTGAAAAAGACTCTTCATTCCCTAAAGCATTTTTCCAGAAACACCTTCTGGTTTGGCTGCCATTCCCTAGTGGTGATATTTTCACCACTCTCTCACACACACACACACACACACGCACACGCACACGCACACGCACATGCACACACACGCACACACACACACACACACACAAAAACAATATGAACATACGTCTTAGGTACAGCAGATCGAGGCAGCGCCAGCCATCAATCACAGCCCTCTAGTGTTCCACCCCACTGTCATCATCCAATTACTAACCCTCGAAGCCATGAATCAACCAATCAGCAGCGGCCGGCGGCTGTCCGAATATTGCTCTGCTCCTGCTGACAAGAAATAAGCTGTAAGGAAAAAATGAGACAAAAGGAGTGCAATACACTTTTTTTTGTCGTACGAAACCTTTGCAAATATGTTTTTCTAAGGAGGAGTTTGATGGTCAAAACATTGACCAATCACAACAGAGCCGGCCAGATAACCAATCAGAGCAGACTGGGCTCTGGTTTCAGACAGAGGGTGAAAAGAGGTGCTGCAGCACAGGCAGTATGAGAAAAATAAAGAGCTTTTTGAACATTAAAGCATGGAGACATGTCCCAGTAGAGACACTACATACTGATATACACCTGAACATCAGCAGGAGAGGACTCTTTAAAGTAGAGACACTACATACTGATATACACCTGAACATCAGCAGGAGAGGACTCTTTAAAGTAGAGACACTAAATACTAATATACACCTGAACATCAGCAGGAGAGGACTCTTTAAAGTAGAGACACTACATACTGATATACACCTGAACATCAGCAGGAGAGGACTCTTTAAAGTAGAGACACTATACTGATATACACCTGAACATCAGCAGGAGAGGACTCTTTAAAGTAGAGACACTACATACTGATATACTCCTGAACATCAGCAGGAGAGGACTCTTTAAAGTAGAGACACTACATACTGATATACACCTGAACATCAACAGGAGAGGACTCTTTAAAGTAGAGACACTACATACTGATATACACCTGAACATCAGCAGGAGAGGACTCTTTAAAGTAGAGACACTATATCTGATATACACCTGAACATCAGCAGGAGAGGACTCTTTAAAGTAGAGACACTACATACTGATATACACCTGAACATCAGCAGGAGAGGACTCTTTAAAGTAGAGACACTACATATTGATATACACCTGAACATCAGCAGGAGAGGACTCTTTAAAGTAGAGACACTACATACTGATATACACCTGAACATCAGCAGGAGAGGACTCTTTAAAGTAGAGACACTACATACTGATATACACCTGAACATCAGCAGGAGAGGACTCTTTAAAGTAGAGACACTAAATACTGATATACACCTGAACATCAGCAGGAGAGGACTCTTTAAAGTAGAGACACTACATACTGATATACACCTGAACATCAGCAGGAGAGGACTCTTTAAAGTAGAGACACTACATACTGATATACACCTGAACATCAGCAGGAGAGGACTCTTTAAAGTAGAGACACTACATACTGATATACACCTGAACATCAGCAGGAGAGGACTCTTTAAAGTAGAGACACTACATACTGATATGAACCTGAAAATTAGCATCATATGTCCTCTTTAAGAAAGCTGAATATATATTAATATAACATAGAATTTTAAATGTCTTACAGTAACAGTCTATATATTTAAATAAATTAAAAAAGTGCGAATAACAATTGGATATATTCTGATTTCAGGAAGTTACATGATGTGGCTTTGATGCAAGGTCGAATACAAATATATCCCAAAGATTATTTTATTTCCTCACCCACCCTTCTTGTGATGCTACTGTCTATTTTTACCCTTCTCTGCACCCACAGCTTAAGTGAAGTGAAACGTTTTATATGCTTTCACAGAAGCAGCAGCGTTGAGTACTCTCAGGGCCCATTATTGCTGACGCGGCGTCGCCGTGGATTCCACTGTGCGGCCTTCAGAGGTGCTTCATAAAGTCAAGACTCTCACAGACTCTCATCACACAGTGAGTGACGCTGAGCCGCTGTAGTCTACACTGAAGGTTTCTTTATTTAGCATGATACTTTATCCCTGGTGAGAGCCTCCGCTGGCCCGCTGTCACACTCCCCGGCACTCACAGAGGGAGTATTGATACGCATTTAACATCCGTCACCAGCTGTGTGCTTAGAAGTGTTTGACAGTTTATTGCTAATGGCCTTACACATGCTCCGACCACGTGTGTGAGTGTGTGAGGGTGTATGACAGAAATAGAGAGAAGAAAGACATGAAATCCCCAATTATGTGTCTTTCAAATCTGATGATATATAATTTTCTTCATGTGATTGGCAGGGAAATTAAGTCTTTTGCTTTTTACCATGTCAGCACGGACAGTACCGTTTTCATTTGCCTTTGATTTCTGACGGACACAGTCAAATGTAAAACCACATTCACACACAAATCCTGTGAATAACATGCAATAATGAATACATGCAAAGCACATCTCACATCAGGTGTTTGCAGTTTTAATGCCTGCTGTTCACAACCTTGGTCTGCACGTGCATACACAGAGCTTACGATTGAAATACATTTAGAAATACATACATTTCATGCAAATCAAATGGAGATTAAAGTAATCCATATATGAAACTGTGCACATTGTGTTTTGAACAGGGTTGTACAGTTGGAGTTGTTCTTTGAATTTGTCTTTATCAAGCAGCAAATTCCGATGCTGAGAAATGGTGTCTATAAGGAGGTGCTAAAAAAAACATTTCATCGGATTGCCACGTGAGACTGGACCCCAAAAGTAAGAAAGTAGGCCCACCGAGAGAAAGATAATTCCCACTTTCTCATTCCAACTACCATTTTGGATTCTGAAAATATCAGAAATGGGTTCATCGTCCTCAATAATCCCCAACACCATTCCAATATTGTTCAAATCAGCCAAGCCATTTTAGAGCTTGTGTCCATATACTGTAGGCTACATTGCTAACTAATGCTAATTAACGCAACTAATGCTCGTTGTGCAGATCGGTCAAGATATGCAAGTTAGCATCCGGCAGCTTTTAATTGGCTGGAGACCCTTACTAAACATTTCTAGCATAAAACTCAAGTGTACAGAACGTTACCCGGGTTTTGGTTTGTCTCTATGTTTAATATTTGGGCTTACTATTTTTTTAAGCCTTTGATATGCACTATCACTTTTGCTGTTTTCCTGAATTTCTGATTCATTATGGAAAGTTTCCCTTAATGTGTCCTTTTCCAATGTGAGTTTTGAATATTCAAATTGGAATATTGACCGCTTTCAAAGTCTAAACCACATGTGTCAAACTCAAGGCCCGGGGGCCAAATCAGGCCCTTGGTGGATTTCATTTCGGCCCGCAGGATAATTTCTAATTACTATTAGATCTGGCCCGCCGGTATATTGCACACACACCTTCACTCAATCCTAAGGATCTCCTCAGCTCAGAGCCTGACCCCAAACATTGATGAACTTGCACCCAAGATGAGATGCCAAGTATCTGCTTGAACTAGCATCACAGAGCAGCACACTGAGTTTCAATGGATGTTTCCTTCTGCACTTTTTTTCTTGAGACAACAGGGCATGTTTGGTTTTTCTTTGAGGGAAATAGTTTTGTTGAAGCTGTTGTTGGCCTGTGGAAAAATGTAATCATAAGAAATGACTCAGGAAAAGCTGCAGATAGAGCCATAAGAAATGAATGCAACTGATTATTTAATGTGTAATGTTGTTTTTAAAGGCAATCATTTAAGCTTTGTTAGTTCCAGGTTTAATATGTGCAATAAGTTCATTTCAATAAGTTTTGCAATAAACATTGAACCAGTCCTGCCCTCGACTAGGACCCATTTTTTTATTTTGGCCCACTGTGTATTTGAGTTTGACACCCCTGGTCTAAACGATTGATTTTTGTTTATCCTTTGGAAACTTTCTGAAATCGTTAATGCACCAACCTTTTTCCAAATGACATTGCAGTGCATCTTTGCTATTGAGAGAAGAAGCTTGTACGTAAGTGAGCTACTTTAATGCATCATACATAAGAGAGAGCATTTTGTCATTTCTTCAGGGCTGAGAGAAATAGACGTTGCAATTATCTAGTCATGATTGGGAGTGATTGTTGGGTAATCCATCTAACCATCTATTTACCACTTATCAGGGTCTGCATTGTAGTGGTGGCCAATAAAGCAAAGTAAACCAGACACATCGAACGCAAAGATAACCAGAAGTGCTTTATAGATTACCAATGTTAGAGCACATTAAAAACACATGTGAACAGGTAATCAGCTGATTGATACAAAGTCACTATTTTCTCAAGTCTAAGTGCTTTTGGCAATTAGTTCCATTAGAAGACTCTTGTGACAAAGTCAACCATGAATGGAGCCACCTCTTCTCTCAGGGCTTTGGTCTGTAAGGTGTATGTTGATGAAGTGGTACCAGCGACTTCTTCTCCTCTTTTCTTCTATTGGTTAAGACCCCATTTACACGGGAACTTTTTCGTTTACGCACCGTATGCGCTTTCAAAAAAGTCTTCCGTTCACACTTATTCGATTCATTTAACGTGTCTGTTCACACGAGACCGCTGGAAACGCTGTAAACGCTGTAGTACATATGCCAGGCCTGTAAGTGGCGCTGCTGCCACCACAAAATACACCAAAAAGCAGCGAAGAAGACCCCGGAGCATGGTTGCCATGGTTGCCCTTCTGTTTATTCTCCGCGGTGGACGGCGTGTGCTCCTGCGGTAAATCTCTCCGGTAGTCCACCAGCAGATGAAAAACACCCACCTCTCCGCCTCTTCCAAGGGACGAGGGAATCGTGCGGCAGAGTTTCCGTTAACATTTTTTTTCGCCGGTAAACATGTACGTTAAAGTTTAAATCTTCCGTACAAAATTAGAAAAGTGCCGGTCAGAGGTCTTCTTTGTTATTTATTGAGCTTTAACACAAATTGATAACGACTCTATATAATAATATAAGAATAATGAACGGAGCCTCTCTTTTCCTCCCCCTCTCCTGACAGCCGAGCAGCTGATCTCTGAGCAGGAGAGGGAGATGTGGGGAGAGGGAGGCGGGGCTATTTCATCGTTATCAGAAAATGATCGTATAGAGGCGTACACACAGAGCCGTTTGCCCCCCCAGAGCGTTCGTTTGCAAATCTATCCACCTTGGGACCCGTTATCGTTTGCGGGGTCCGTTTCTATCGTTTTGTTACGGCCTCGTGTAAACTTGCTATAGGCTACGCAAGAGAAACTATGCGGATACAACCCGTTTCGTCCTCGTGTAAACGGGGTCTAGTCTGCAAGGACATGAGTGCCAGTAACCAGTCATGCTGAAAGCCACATAGTGAGAACTGCCACTATTGATAAGATAAGATATATAAGCATAAGATAAGATAAGCATGTAGAGGCAAAAAGCTTTGAAAAAAGATAGTTTTAGCTTAGACAGTTTACTAAAACTTAAGCATACATTCAGGTTAATTTACTTGTACCCGTAGGTATATGGTTGGTTAGCAGTAAAAAGAGAAGATACCCATTGTGACACTCGTTTCAAACAACATAGATTCTGGTGTCATTGTGCTTTTTCTACACATTGGGACTTGACTTCTGGCCAGAATGAAGGAAGCTACATTCAGTGTGCAGCAAGTCATCGTTTTACATAACCTCTGTAACCTCAGGGAATATGCAATCATATTTACAACATTATTTTGTAGAGATGAGGGATTTATTTTGAATCCCATTGTTGACAGGGTCACCTTACTACAGTGGCCGACAGGTGCAAATACGCTTCAACGGCCCAAAACACTTCGATTAGGAGAAATGTGCTGCAACCTCAGAAACAATAGTAACTAAATGTTTAGTCGATATATTCAAAATGTCTAGGGTAGCTACGTACGCTAAACAGATCTACATGACATGTGACATTGTTAAAATAAGCCAATACAACTCACATTTAAGGTAAGTTTCCAGAGACGGTTGGCCAGCTTTATAATCCTGAACGTCACAAAGCATTTTGTATTTTAAGCGTTTTGTTTATGCAGGGCTTTTAGTAGACACTCCTCATATTCCTTCAAGTTGGTGAACGTTTTTTAAATGCTGCATGTGTTGATGATTCTTCATTTTTATGTGTTTTGTCACAGTTGTGTTTTTATATTTGCAGCGCTTATGAAACTGCACCGTGTTTCTCCTTAATGTAAGTGTTTCGGGCCGTTGTAACGCATCTGCACCCGTCGGCCACCATATATTAATCTCCCTGAGGTATAACCAAGTCATTAGCTAAACATTTCTGCCCTGAGTTTTACTTCTTGGAACACATATTGGCTTTTTCTTTTACAAGAGGTTGTTACCATATGTTAGCTGAGAGGAAGACTGCAGTGAGAAGTCTAATACCTTGTTTTTTGGGGGGATTTGAAAGGAAACATTTGATCTGCGTTTCCTTTAGTTTTATCACAGCTACAATCCTTCTGATATGAAACATAAAAACCATCTGAAACCAAACATTGGCCTTTGGTGATAACGCTGTTGATTAAAAGTGTGCATATCGTCTGTAAACATATTTATTCACGGCCTACAAAGACACCTACACATCCGACCATATGTTTTTGTAAGAAAGTTACTATTTAAATCATAGAAGTTATCAAAAGCAGTACACATATCTTAAACAAACACACTATATCAAGGCGTGAATAACCCTCCAAGGCTTAGATAACTTCAGAAACTTCCAGAAGAAAAATCCAGCCTTTGTTACGAGTGACGAAACATTTCAAAACCACACAGCAAGCCCGGTTTCTTTTGACTTTCCACTGCGAGAAACTTCAATGAGGAGAGTAAAAAGGTGCTTTGCAGCCTCCGAGGGAGGTGGGGAGATAAGGGAGTATGAAAAGGAGGAAAGAAGTCTCTAATAAAGCTGAATTGAAGGAGAATGAGGGATGCAGCAACAGGAAGAGCATTAAAGGGAAGAAGACGTGGTGAACATGTCAGAATGAACCCTGTGGGAAACAGCTGTATACCTCCTCGGGCTAAAAGAGAGGTAATGGGAAAACGAGAGACAAAGACTGAAAGCAAACATAAAAGGAGAAAAAAGTGACATTTGGATATTTAAAAAAAACTGTTCCTTGTTTTCAAATTGCCTCATCTTGTTTTGCAATGAACACTTGTATAACCTAGAGGCTTGCTGTTCTAATATAATCCCACATACACACTCTCATGCAAACACACAAAGCGGTAGAAGATCTGAAGTTTAAAGGGTCATTGTACCTTCCTCTGTGGATGAAATATGCTTTAGATTGTGGAGCGCTGCAGGGACAGTCGATAAGAAACCTGTGTGAGAAACTGGGTGGACGAAAAAAAGGAATAGGAAGAAGAAGGATGGGAAAAGGAAGAAGGGGAAAGGGAGGGTATAAAGGAGAAGCTGTGGAAGTAGATGTGGACAAATGGGCTTTAAGGACCATAGAGGGAGCATAAAGAGAGACATTAAAATGAAGGGATGGAGATGAGGAGGACATGAAGGGGAGAGGCAGACAGGACTATGAAGGAAAGTGAGAAGAAATCAGCTGATAAAAGTGAAAAGGGAAGAAAAAGTATGAGTTTTGGTGTTTGCTTTATCAAGATTTTTCTCTACTGTTCTTATCATTAAGTTTGAGACTGTCGTCAAAAAATAAGCAATATTTGAATGCCTCAAACTACCTACGTCTTTCTCTCTTACAAAACGACATACCTATACAACTAAACTGCATTCTTTATTATGTTTGAGGAAAACTTATTTTCACGGTCACAGTTTCAGACATGAAGTTAACTTTTGGTAAATCAAAATGATCTGTCATAAAACCATAGAGCTTTGTTCACGTTTACGTTGTAAATCCTCTCTGCGCTGACATTGTGTTTCTATGGAGGAAGCCCTACTCTCTGGGGGGACGTTACCATGAAAAAGAAACTTGGTAAGATAAGAAATGAATGCTTTGTTTCGTTATTAGGTTCGGGTTAGGGTTAGGGTAGGATTGGGGTTTTGGATTCTGGTTTGAGAATGGGTGCACGGGCCGAAGGATCTGTGGATGGGTGTGTGTGTGTTATTCGACATAAGGTCAAATGTGAGTTTTTAAAGTGTTTGGACCAATTCTGGAAAAGGTGTATGCTGTGGCTGGTTATAGGCTGAGGGGATCCTGGGGGTTTGTCGTTCTAGAAAGTCAGCAGATATAAGGGATTCTGGTTCCCAATAGGATTCACAGCTGGAGCCAGAACCAAGTTCTAAAGGTGAACTGGTCTTGGTAGGGGGAAGCAAAGGGGGAACTAGGAGATGGTTTGTGTGCTTGTGACTTGTGATAGGCTGAGGAGATCCTGGGGGATTGTCATCTAGAAAGTTAGCATATATAAGGATTCTGGTTCCCAATAGGATTCACCGCTGGAGCCAGAGCCATGGTCTTGAGGCGAGCTGAGCCCCGGAGAGGGCTGGCCGGGCAACGGGAGCCCAGGAGACGGACCACGGGAGGGATCAGAGTGGGTTAATGGATGGGTACATGTGACCCTCTTAGTCCCTTTCATCACGAACCCTCCCTGATTTTGGGTGTGGTCTGAAGGGACCCGTCGACCGGCCGAGCCCGACCAGAGACCAGCATCGCCTGTAGGGGGGAGACACAGAGGAGAGGGGTGGTTAGGAAGGGAGTTTTTAGACAAGAGGTTTATCTTTCTAGTGGGCTGAAGAGGGGATGGGAAGGGAGGGGAGGGGAGGGAAGGGGGGGATGCTCCTGGGTGGGAGTGAGAGGGAGTGAGAGGGGCGGTCAGGAAGAGAGTTTTTAGGAAAGAGGTGTGTCTTTCTAGTGGGCTGAGGAAGGGATGGGAGGGGAGGGAAGGGGTGGAGAGGGGAAGGGGTGGAGACTCTGGAGGGGAGTAATCAGGGAGGGGCCCTTAGGTTTAGGGCTGGGGACAAGGGGAGGGCTCCACAAAGACCGTTGAGGAGACCTGGGTCCTTTAGGCTTAGGATAAGGGGCAAGGGGAAGGGGAGGTTCTATCAATGGTTGCTGAGAGGCCTGGAGGGGTTTGGGGTTGAGGACAAGGTTGGAGTATAGCCCTGAGTAGGGCAGAATTACTTGGGGTCAGGGTAGGGGATGAGGTTGGGGTATGTACCCTGGGTGGGGTGGGGGGTCTTAGGATACGGAGAAGGGATGGGGAGGTGAGAGGGGGAGGAGTTCAAAGAATTGTGTACAGTGGTTACCGTTTCCTGGGTCAGCCTGGGGCCATAACGTTTTCTGACGCACCCTGTGGCGATCTGGAAAGCTAGAGGGTTAAATGGGGAGGGTGTGGGTGTATGTAGTGTGTTTTTGTAGTGTTGTTGCAGTATGATCATGTTCGTATGCATCCAGTTTATAGTGTTGGCATGTATCTGTGTGTGTGTGTACTCAGTTGGGGTAGATGGTTTGATGAATGCAGCGAGTCTGGTGACTTGTCTGAGCATACCTGGGGGGAAGGTGTGTGTGGCAATGGCTTTGTCTGTGGTGTATTTATGATGTGTGGCCTGGATGAGTGTGAGGTAATGTTTGCATTCTGGTGGCTGGTTAGGGTTAGGGTTAGGGTTAGGAAGTTGCGGACAAAAAATGTACATGGAAACCTGGAAAATCTGCTTTATGAAAGTCCTGTTGGATTTATCCATCTATTTACCCGACTTCATCTTTATTCAGACTTCTAAAGAGTTTGATTAGAAATGTAAGAGTGTACTTCTAACAAAAGGCAACAGGGATTCATGATATTTATTAAGTTATACAGTTTATCTGCAATAACCTGCTTGCAAAGACGACCTATACGGCTTTTTTTTAGGGAGGGCGGTCTATGAAAATCAATGTAAAGAAGAAACTAAGACAAGCATTTACCGTCTTCATCAGGGATCACCTAGTTCTTTGTGAAATTGCCATTGACAAAGTAATTCAGTTGTGAATTTAACTTATACAACCCTGGCCAATACTGGAGTTGATTAAGGTCCTGAAGCAAATTCAGAAGGGAGGAATCGGAGGCTGGTAAAATAGATGAAGGAGAAAGGAGAGGATAAGTAGGACATTAGGGAGAAAGGGAAAGGGCGTCAGGGTGGTATTATATGGAGAAGAAGAGGGATGAAATGAGAGGGAAGGATTATTGGATGTTTGATAAAAAGAAAAATGAAGCAGGCTCTGAAGAGAGAGCTCAGCAGGGGGTGAGGAGGGAGAGGAGGGAGAGGAGGAAGAGGAGGAGAGGAGGGAGAGGAGGGTGAGGAGGAGAGGATGAGCGTAGGGAGAGGAGGAGGGAGAGGAGGAAGAGGAGGAGAGGAGGGAGAGGAGAGGATGAGAGTAGGGAGAGGAGAGGAGGGAGAGGGGAAGAGGAGGAGAGGAGGGAGAGGAGGGAGAGGAGGGTGAGGAGGAGAGGATGAGCGTAGGGAGAGGAGGAGGGAGAGGAGGAAGAGGAGGAGAGGAGGGAGAGGAGAGGAGGAGAGGATGAGAGTAGGGAGAGGAGAGGAGGGAGAGGGGAAGAGGAGGAGAGGAGGAGAGGAGGGAGAGGAGGGTGAGGAGGAGAGGATGAGCGTAGGGAGAGAAGGAGGGAGAGGAGGAAGAGGAGGAGAGGAGGGAGAGGAGGAGAGGAGGAGAGTAGGGAGAGGAGGGAGAGGGGAAGAGGAGGAGAGGAGGGAGGGTCAAGGGGAAAGACAGACTGAAGAAGAGCAGGAGGAAGACGAGGAGAATCTCAAGCTCGCCGATCCTGGGTTCAGCCGGTCGTCATGGTAACAGCAGCGAGGCGAGCATTGAGTCTCTCTCTCTCTCTCTCTCTCTCTCTCTCTCTCTCTCTCTCTCTCTCTCTCTCTCTCTCTCTCCTCTCTCTCTCTCTCTCTCTCTCTCTCTCTCTCTCTCTCTCTCGTTGAAAGTTGATCTCAGTCCCTCAGAATCAGATTAGAAATAATTTGTGAAAATAAGATTGATAGATAGTTTATTGATCCCAATTTTTGGAAATTATTTCATCACAGAAGCTGGAATGTGTGTTTAGACATTAAAGTGGAAATGAGAATAAACAGTTAAAATAAAATGAAAAATATTATATCAAATATACACAAAACAAAATAAACTCTTCTGGATACTTAAAATTAAAAGTCAAAGATACTACAGGATCCAAAATACTAGTGGACTTTTATAAGAAAGGAGAAACTCAAACTATGTAGCAGTAACAGCTGATATTTTACCATTTATTTTTAATTGAATGGAGTCTGTTCTATATGAATTGAAATGTTATTCAACATTAAATATTCTAGTGCATGTATCCTCTTTTCTGTTTATTTACCTCACATGCTTTTATATAATAAAATATATTCAATGGTGTCAGGTTGTATTTATGATGTATATTTCACTCTTTTCCTAATGAACTCTAAACGAGGACCCGATCTGACCCCACCGTTTCATTACCTGAGCTCTAATCACATGTCTGCTTTCATCTATATCACACACAGATGTTATTCATGCACTACGGCTTTGTCCCAGCATGCAACCTGTGCCATTCTCTCATTTCCAACAGAGAGCAGAGCCCAATGCATTATGGTCCATGAATCAGAATATCTCAGTGGCTTATAGAATGAACAAAAAAGCCTTTCACAATAGTGGTGCCAACAGAAATGTATCACATTCGAATGAGCATCATAAAAATGTCCTCAACACGGTAACAAACTACACAGAAGAAATTCAAATGTGCTACAGCAGCAGAGCTCTACGACAAAGTGGTGTAGATTATTAGTCTGAGCTTCATCATTGTGAATTAGCTGGGTTTGATGAAGGACACATTTGATGCTTGAACTCTTCTTCTTCAGCTCCTGTTTGTATTATATTCCCAGAAACTTTGTTTATACGTCATTCATCATTCTCCGGAATTACATTAGCTCACGGTGGTTCTGACTCTTGACCTTCTTAGTTACTTGTAATGTTATACGAGCATTATTAATACCTTAAATTGCAGTCTAAATTTGCTCTTAAAATGCAGATATTGAAGGATACAACTTGTTACGCCAGCGTTTCTCAAAGTGTGGGGTGGTCCTCGCGGTCCTCGCGGTCCTCGCGGGCGGTAGTGGACTGTTACAGCCCGAGACTCGCAACGGCGGGTGTTTGCGGCGGCGGGTACGGTACCGGCGGCGCTGTGAAAGTCCACCGCCCACCTATGCCAGAGCCAGCGGCCCACCGAAGGCAGCAGCCCACCAACGACAGCGGCCCACCGGGAAAAGTCCCGAATCTCCCGATGGCCAATCCGAGCCTGCTCACACACACACACACACACACACAACTGAAACCAAAATCAATCAAGACATTGAGATTGTGAAATCTTACAAATACCTGGGTGTTCATCTGAACAATAAACTGGACTGGACTGATAATTCTGCTGCTCTGTACAAGAAGGGACAGAGCAGACTCTTTCTGCTGAGGAGACTGAGGTCTTTCGGGGTGCAGGTGGCACTCCTTCAGACTTTTTACGACTCTGTTGTGGCATCAGCCATTTTCTATGGTGTGGCCTGCTGGGGCAGCAGCATCTCGGCTGCTGACAGGAAGAGACTGAACAGACTGGTAAGGAAGGCCAGCTCTGTCCTGGGGAGTCCTCTGGACACTGTGGAGGTGGTGGGAGACAGGAGAATGGCAGCCAAGCTGTCCTCCCTGCTGGACAATATGTCCCACCCCCTCCAGGACACCCTGTCCTCACTGTGCAGCTCCTTCAGCGACAGGCTGCTGCACCCCCGCTGTTTCACGGAGAGATACCGCAGGTCCTTCCTTCCTGCAGTGGTCAGACTATACAACTAGCACAGCCCCTAGTAGACCCCCTCCCCTACACACACCACAACACAGACTATATCACCCCTTGCTGCTAAATACCAATCAACTATGTGCAGTATGTGCTATATGTGCAATATATATATGCCGTTAATAACTGTGTAATGTAATTTTTATTATATTTTTTATTATATCATAACTTAGTACATTTTTTAACATATGTAACATTAAGCTGTCTGTGGCTCTTTCCTGCTGTAACGATGCAAATGTCCCACTGTGGGACTAATAAAGGTATTCTGATTCTGAGTAATAAGTAGTGTACCTTTCTTACTGTCCTAATGTGCACAATGTAGTGACTGCTTTTTCGTCTTTTGTTTTCTTAGTTATGTTCTCTGTATTTTATATGTTTGTGTTATGTGTTATGTGTAACGTTGCTGCCTTCTTGGCCAGGTCAGCATTGAAAATGAGATTTTATCTCAATGCTTTTTTATCTGGTTAACTAAAGGTTAAGAAGAAAAGGGGAGTGATTAGTAAAATATGCATAAATAGAAAGAAAGAATGCTAACTAGGTAACATAAGATAAGAATAAACAAGTTTAAAGGGGACCTATCATGCTATATTTAAATAATATATAAGGTATATATATATATATATATATATAAGGTATATTAATACGTTTTAATTTTCAAAATACGAAACAGATCATGCATTTTAGCCATGCCTCATTTTGCCTCACTCCAGCTCTGTCTTTGCAAGGTCGGATTCAGCTGACACGCCCCCATGCGGAAGAGGGGGGCGTGACACGGCCCCGGCACGAGCGTCATGTTATCATGCTTGCTGTGATTACGAGTGGAGAGTCAACATGGCCCAACCTCTCATTCCCCTGATTGGTGGAGAGTTGACCAATCAGGCGGAGTGCACCTACATTACGTCAAAAAGGTGCAAATAAAAAATCCACCCGTATCAAATCCGTTGCAGCCCGTTTTTAGAGATTTGGGAATGGAGGAAAAGAGAGAGGGTTGTGTTTTCTGACACTTTGTGAGTTCCCTGGAACACCGGGGACACATATGTATGTATAAAAGACATCACAAAGTGCATTTTGCATGATAGGTCCCCTTTAAATGATTTGTTATTGGTTGTGATCATATTCTAAAGATGTTTGGATTATTGAAATGTATACAGCTCCCTTTCATCTGAGTGTTGAGAGCTGTATCCATAAATTCATGTTGTGCTCAAAGTGCACCAGATTGATGCATTTCACTTCAAATTTAAAAAAAAAAAGGTTAAAGTAAGCATATAATAATGTTAAAATGTGCTAAATATATACACTGCAAATAACCCAAAAAAGAGGAGTAAAAGTAGCTCACGACTTGTTTTATTTTTGAAAGTAGCTCTCATCCTAAAAAAGGTTGGAGACCCCTGCTCCAGAACGATACATTTGACAATGTTAAGCTTGGCCTACCATTTTATTGGAGAGATGAGGAACAGGTGGGGCTTGAAAAGGCCCACCTGTTCAAAGAGAACCACTGTGTTACGCCCCGGTCTAGAGGAACCTAAGTGCGGCACAAAATTGCACTCTCCCCACTCTTCCCACTCTTCCCACTCCCAAGAAATGGTCAATGAGACAGAAAAATGCGTTTGGTAATTTTAATTACCTGTTTTTTAGAGGAGGCGAGTCAAACCCACATAAACAAATGGACCTTTGCCTATATAAATGTTGCCTAACAAAATAAAATACAGGCTTCTTACCTAACCTAACGAAAAACAGGAGAAAACGGGATTTAAACAAAAGAAAAGGGTTTCTCACTCCTAGACAAATCAAAGCGTGTCTTCAAGACAGATTAAATGAATTTGGCTTTACAATGATACAACAATGTACAACAGGGACCGGTAATCGGTAACTTTAGCCACACAGAACAACAGATCAGATTTCCTATGACAGACACGGAGTTGGGAGTAGGAGAGGTTGATGAGAGAGAGGGCAGAGGCACTGCATGGCTGCAGCTTAAATGCTCCTGTCCAGAGGCGCGGGAAGGTCATTTGGGTGGGGGTGCTGAGGTGCTGTCCGATGTGCTAATTACGCACCAACGGGGGGGTGGCAAAACCACACACACACAGCATAACAATGGACTCCAGTGAACACTATTACAGGCACAGAGCACGCACAAATGCACTAGCACACACACTACAAAGATGTAAAATATTATTTTACCAACAATGTGGAATTTATTGGCTACATATTACCAGTGGCGGCTCCAGAGTATTTTTGTTGGGTAATCTATGGTAGGGCTAACCCATACAGTGGTGGGGCTCAAGTCAGTATTTGCAATGTAATTACATACACGCTATATCGCCCCCATTGACAGTGAAACGCCACGCGGGAGGTTTAGATTATTTCCCTGTCTCAATCCAAATTGAACTGTATGAAATAAAAAGGCACATTTGTCTTGTAGTAAATAAAAAGGGCGACCTGGAGCCAATCCTGCAATTTCCCCACAGGTGAAAGAGTTGACATGCTGAAAACCCAACCCCTGCAGGGGGGTCTGGGGGGATTCTCCCCCAGGAGATTTTTTGAAATACTAACATAAAATACACATTCTGGTACTCTCTTGAGAAGAAAAATAAATAAATCTATTACTACACATTTAAAAAAATGAATGCCATTTTTGTTTTTTGTTACTTTGTTCTGAAAGCTGAACCTGCTGCTCCTCACAGAGAGAAGAGGGAAGAGGCTGTGTGAATTACTTTACATTGTGGATAAGGGTGGATAGCCCCCATTGTTCTGTGTGTCAAAATGAAAGACAGCCCACACACCTATCAATCATCAAACCGTGGGGTCTTATTTCATTGATAGCTATCAACACGTAATGTTGTATCGATGTATATAGAGATGTACTACCGCAAAAGTATTCTCCGTCGGGGCTTCCTGCAACAACACCACGCCGTTATCGTGATTCTGATTGGCCAGAAGACATTATCAAAGATGTTTTATTGAGAAGACGATCACTACGTGACAAAAGTTTTCAAAACCGTTTCTAGTCTTCGGTATTTCCAGACAAGTGGCTACTGAAATCAATCTTACTAACTGCTGTCTGTGCAATTTACTCCGCGCGAGTTGGCGGACTTTATTTTGCTTACTTTAACATCATTTTTCATGGTGGGGCTAAGCCATTTCTTGGTATGGCTGTAGCCTACCCCAGCCATACCCTGGCGCCTCCACTGCATATTACACAGATTATGCACGGCTGCAGCAGCAATAACCATAAAATAATAATTAAAATACCACAAACATGATATTGACCAGTATACAGATTATGCACATGATTTTGCAGATTTAGCGTTTTTAGAGAGAAAAAATTCCGAGATACGTTTTTGCGCCGTGTCAGTGACTTGTGTTGTTGTGCGTCACGTTAAAAGTAGCCGACTAAAAACTAACAAAAAACTTTTTTTCCACATCTTTTTTATTTTTCTTCCCTGAAGCAAAATTATTTATTATATAGTTTTAAATTATCATTTGAATAATAACATATAATATAAAATATAATCTCAGGCACAATGAAATTAAATACATAAAAATAAAATAAAATAAAATAAATGTCCTGACAGGGGAGCTCCGCACCGCCTGCCTGCCGCTAGGGGGTGCTGCAGCGCCCTCAGCACCCCCCTTCCCGCGCCCCTGCTCCTGTCTCTTCAGGTGGACCAATCAGCATGTCAAAGGCAGCCAATCTGCTAACGGGCACCACCTGCTCGCTCACACACACACACTCATAACAAACTCTTTAACTGTAATTTATTTGTATAACTGATTGGTTGACCATTGCTATAGGAAGAAGAAATCAGCAGAAGAAGACAGACAGGAAGTAAACACTAAAGGGAACACAGTATGGGCTCTGGCAGAGTTCAAAGACTGGTTCATGGAAAAGAAAATGTGTTCAGACTTGGACAGTTACAGAAAACTTTGATCAGTTGCATGTTTACCGCCCCCTCGGTCGGTTTGCTTGCTTAATTGTGTGACTTTGGTGTATCAAAGTGTGAGTCCTTATTCACCAACACCCCACAATAACACAAACTACCTAACCAGCAGTATACCAACAACCCCTGTGTTCTTCAAAGACTGGTGTGATGGCTCTGAAGAAAGTAAAGATAACAGTTTCAGTTCCCTGTTGAAAAAGGTTTGTCTGATATCAATGTAAAACAATGAAAATATTCCATTTATAGCATACACCTAAACAGAAGTTTGATTGATAAGTGTCTAAAATTAGTTTTGCGGCTGCATATTTCCGAAGCAGTACATAGCTATTTTTCTACTGTGCTTGTATTCAAGTTGGTGATACATTTGCAATAGATAAGTACCTCATACAACCCCACTTCAAAACAAATCCAGACTATCCCTTTTAGTAGCCAAAGAAAAATTGCACTGTGGCTCTATCAGTCTATGATAGAGCTTTCAGAGGAGCCAAGTAGTAATTTATCCTCTACACAATCTGCTGACTAATGTGAAGGTACAAAAGGTTTTCCAAATAACTTCCACATGAAAAACGATTAGCCATCAAGTAAAAGTGGTTGGTAATACAGTGCAGACTTTTCAAATCAGTCATTGCTTGAATTGTTTTGATCACACAGTGTGCGGGTATGAAGACCACTCATTCAATTTGATAAGAAATACAGAAACAAATGGAAATGAGATCAGATCATTTCCATAATGTTTGTGTCATTATTCTTTAAAGCTTCTTTTAATAAGTTACAAATATCCTTGTCTTTCACTATTTAGTTTTAAAATGTAGTCCCATTTTTGGTCATTTTATATTCTGCGTTTATTTAATTGAAAAGGTGTATGTAATAAACCTTTGCTTCTATCGACAAGTCCTCCAAATTGAACATCAAAAAAAGTTAGTTTTCTGATCTGATACTATAGAGGAAGGCATTGCTTTTTTTGTTTTTGGTAGAAAAAAACTGGGTTAAGGGACAGTTTTGTCAAGGTAAGTAGATATTTGACATATTTGTTATGTTAATCACCACTTGTTTAATGTTAGAGTTTTAATATATTATTTAAAACAATTATAAAAATTCCCTGTCAGTATCAAACGGGGAAAAAACAATGGTGTCCCATGTTAAAGTCTGAGAACCAACATTTATGAAGAAATAAGTCGTCCTAAAACCTTGATCCATATAATTTAAAGTATGAAGACTATGTTGGATTTATCTCTCTCTGCCTGCTCTGATCTTCAAAAGGTGTGACCTGATCAGATGCTACTGGAAGACATTGCTGTTTCTTTTCCTCATGGTTTCGTTGGGGTTTGCAATTAATACAGCTGGTTAGAGGGACCTTTTTTTGTTAAGGTTAAGGGACATTTGTCCTCTTTTCTGACAGGGTTAGATTTAGGGTTAGGGTTAAGGGTAAGGAATCGCTAGAGTCTTAAATAAATCAAACCACAATTACTGTTGATATGAAACAGGGAAAAAACAATGGTGTCAGGGCTTTAATCCTTTGGGGCTTTAATCCTGAATAAGTACAATTTGTTCGATGTCCACTCACTAGAAAAGACTACCCTAAATTATTCGTGCAATGATGAAAAACGTTTGCCATTATGTGCTCTGTAATAATCTGGTTGAAATAATTGAGGGACGTGCGGTGAGGGGAGGCAGTGCCTCACCTGTCTTCATGAAAAGTAAAAAATACAAATAACAATACAATTAAATAAATATTAATATTTCTCCACTGGTCTGTGCTATAAATGTATTTTCTGTATGATTCCAATCATTTCGATAATTTTTATAGTAAAAATCGCTGAAATGGCGTATTTAATGTTCCTATACAGTGAGAGATGCGAGCTGAGGCAGCGACGAGCTCAGCCTCACCTCGGATTCCACAATCCCTCGCAAACTAGGTTGAGCGCATGCATTTGGCGCGCACCTGTTGCTATCACTCTGTAAGTCACCAATATAATGTTTACAGAGACTTTACCATGCGTCCTGCTGACTTTCCATAGTTTAGCTAATCTATGTCATGTGTGTCACTGTGTGACATATTTAGTCTTGCTGATGTGACATAAAAGCACAGTAAAAAGACATAAGGTGAGGCAGACAGTACTCTGCCGCACTGAAGGGAGCGTACGTGAGCCCACAGGTTCTTGTTGCTACTGTTATTCTACGCAGAGACGGTAGACGCAAACAACAAGCTAGACTTTTGAAACTAGAGGAAGATAAGGAGGACTCTTACAAAAAATTAATAGAGATTTTTGTCCAGAAGGATAGCATGGACTTCATCTTCAAGTCAAGGTAAGACCACATTTTATTGAAAATGGGATCTTACTAAGAGAGAACATTGCAATATTTAAATGAAACAACATTTTTGGGTATCCTTTTGTTGAACGGTCTGTTTAAAATTAATGGAAGCATCAGACTAAAAAAGCTTTTGCAAATAACAGAATATTTAGATTATGGTCAAAATATAATTTTATTTGTAAATCTGACTCTGAAAGAGTCAGTGCCTCACCAGCCATGAACCTCACTGCACGTCACTGCTCTGCTTTAGTGTCTGAAAAGTCTCGTTGTGTTTCTGGTTCGAAGAAAGTTGAGGCTGTGCAGTAATTTTAATCACTTTGTGTTGGTATTGATGAACAACCATATAAAGTGCTCAGATACACTATATAACTGAGAGCTATAGGGCAATAAACCTTATTGCCTCTCGCAGACGGCAGCATATTGTATTTTTCTAACATTATTTGTATGGCATGTGACCCTGAACAAAATATTTCATATTCTTTGGAAACATGGCGATTGTTTAATAGAGTGTCTCTCAGCAGGGAGGGCGTCTACAGACCTGCCTGACCCTAAACTCCATTAATCATCCAAGGAGCCTCCTCAAAACATTTTCCCACCGGCGCACATGGAGAGGAAAGATGGATCGTGGCTCCAGGAACGGGAACGTGAGCGAACTGCAGAGCGCTGGATCCGGAGAGCCGGGATATCCGAGGATGACGTTAACATCTGTGGGAACGTAGCACGAGCCCGCGGGAAACCGAAGAAATGTCAAGAGCGATTACGGGAGCAGACGATGCAAAGTGATGAGGAGAGATGGTGAGGATTGTATGCATGGGCAGGGAAGCTTTGTGTGAAAGGGGAGAGGGATTTCTGGGTGCTTCTGTATGCGCTTCGTGCCTCACTAACTTGCTACTCCGCCACCTGCCATCTTGTTTGCCAGCCTGTGCGTGCTCATGCATGTTCATATCACTGCCGGTTATACTCGATGAAGTCATGTCTGTGAGGTTTATTCATGCAGAAGTAGTGACGTAGAGAAAAGCCCACCACCTCCTTATTCACAGTTGAGACTTAGCTTTGTTGATATAGAGCAGGTCGACCTGAGTGCATGCATTCACTGACATGTGGCTTTTCATTCTGGTAGTTTTTAAATATACAGACCATGTGTGATGTTAACATAATGTGTTGATGTGTTCATTCTGTAACCGAGTTGTTGGAGAATGAAATGAAAATGTGAAAATGTGTCATATTAATGATCATTGATTTCTAGATTTGAATGTCTTTTATCCATTCGAGGAGTTAAATGAGGATATCAATAATGCTCTGATGTCTGTAATATAGTTATAAAGCTACAGGCAGAAGGCGGTTATAGCTTAGCTTAGCATTAACTGAGACAGAAGGGGGGAAGACAAGAATTGGGAATTGTCATATACAAGAAATACAATCACTTGGCACTGCTCCATCATTTCTAGGTTTTCTCCTCACAGTTAAGATGTGTTCTAAGTATAGATCAATTAAAACAGAATATCTATGTGATTAAAAATGTATTTAAAAACCTCCCAGCTAGCAGGGAACGTTCTCACAACTTTGGCTAACGTTACCTACAGGTTCTAATAATGTTTTAAAGAAAACTTTTTAATCTGATGTTGAAAGAACCTTTTGAGGATGTTTATAATTTTAAATAATGTTCCTATAAGGTTTAAGGTTAACTAAGACATAACGTTTTAACTGCGACATTCAGAGGATGTTTTGAGGATGTTATTGAGGCCTGAGATGACAGAACGTTTTTTATATGTTTTCAGGAGGTTACTCTTTTTTTATAAAACGTTCCTGTAATGCGAAATATTAACACGGTCATCGACAACGTGAGATTTATTTGTAGAGCGCTTTAAAAAACAAACCAGGTTTGTGCCAAAGTGCTTTACATGTCACCACATTTTCCTTTTAGAAAAAAACAAACAAGCACGTTTCATTCATGATAAGCTGTAAGCAGATAGTGCATGTTTGCGGATGTGTGAGTTCCCAGCTAGAAATGATTGGTTCTAAAAACATTCTGGGAATGTTACCATTCATTGTTCTAGGAATGTTTTCAGCGGGAAGTTTTATTTTGGTTCCCAGAATGTTCTAGGTAGGATAACGTTCTCTAAAAACATTCTTAAATGTTTGGTGAAAACTTTCTTAAAGGTCCCATGTCATGGCCATTTCTACCGATCATAATTCCATTGTTGAGGTCTACTAGAATAGATTTATATTGTTCAATTTTCCAAACTCACATTGGTTTCTCATACAGCATCTCTGTATAGTATGTGTATTCACTCTCTGTCCTAAATGGCTTGTTGGAGCTCCTGCCCCCCCCCTCCCTGTGAGCCCAGTGTGCTCTGATTGGTCGCGACGTTGAGGCTTGTTGCTACGAGGAGCAGACAGGCTTCCGTGTCGGCGATACAGGAGAACAAGCGAAACTCATCCTGAGCACACACAAACACTCACAGCCGAAGTAAAAACAATAAGTGTGGCTTGATATTGAGTAAGAAAAAGGTTTATAACGCTGTGAGCATGGGTCTGCGGAGAGCATTTCTCCGCGATCCCAATGTAGTAGCCCGAAAAACGTTTACCAATTTAAACAGTCGTGGTAGATACCTTGTTTGTTTTAAATACACAAACAACAATGAATACTTCCAGGTTGTGTACCCGAATCTCCCGCTGGTCCAAACAAAGTAGGAACAGCATCGTTCTTCAGTGCCCTACGCTTTACATATCCGCCATGAATCGCTGAAAGGTTTGGGAAGCTTTGTTTCGTGAAAGGCTGGCAGAGGGTGCGGCCTCTGGGTATCCCCACATCAGAGTACCCAGGAAGAAAAAGAGAAATCTCCAACGAGGCGTTTCGGGGAGGTCTTTTCTGTGTTAGAGTTTTACTCCCTACAGGGTGCACTTTGAGGGTTTGTGACTCTGCAGACCGTTTACATGCAGAAAAACCTTCATAACACAAGGGGACGGGTAATAACCAGAAAAGCATGACATGGGACCTTTAAGATGTTTTTGATAACATTGATAGAATTGATAGTCCTACTATTCTTAATATGTTTTCAGCTGCAAGTGTTTTTGTTGTTTATGCACACGTCTCTATTGTCATATTGATAGAATAACACTTAGAAAACCAAATAGGTTTATTTTTATCATGACAAAAGCCACTCTTAGTCGCCAGGAGTATCGCCGATTAACGTTGGTACTCTCCTCCGGCAGCCAAGTGGGTGCATTTGCATAATGGCCGTATGAGCGCATTGAGACAATGAATAGGACGTATAAAAAAATGTGCATGCCAATATTCACTCACATGCACTTATAATCACACTAAGGTATGTAGGCCCACAGTATTCAGAATATCATATGTGTAAAATATCAGAAAATAATCACACCTTTTTCTGACTATAAAGGTTGTGTCTCGTATGTCGGTTCTAACTGTTGGATCAGCTATCTGGCCGTGTGTGGTTTGTGAGGGCTTCGTATAAACAGTGTCCGCTGTTTATGCATATTGGATAAAAATCGTTATGGCACCCTTTAGATTTGAGACCGACAGATATGAACGGACCGACTGTCACTGCCCGTTCCTGAAACCCCTGTTAGTGTTTGTTTCTACTGTGTGTCTCTCTCCCCTTTTCTAATAAACAAATGTTACGCTCACCAGCTGATTCCGAGTCTGATTCTGGGTCCCCTCCAGTAAATCGACAGTGACTTGTCCTAGCTGCTGGTCGCAGCTTTAAAAAAAAAAAGGACATCTGATAAATCAGAACGATAAAGCACGTTATCCTACTCTAAAATAATAACATTCTGGCAACATAAAAAAATCTAACTTGCAGCTGAAAAAGTGTTAAGAACAGTAGGGCATAATGTTCTAACAATGTTATCAAAAACATTTAAAAAAGGTTATCACCAAACATTTTAAGGATGTTTTTAGAGAACGTTATCCTACCTTTCAGAAGAACATTCTGGGAACCAAAATAAAACGTCCAGCTGAAAACGTTTTAAGAATAGCAGGGCATAATGTTCGAACAATGTTATCAAAAACATCTTAAGAAGGTTATCAAAAAGCTCTTAAGAAGGTTATCAAAACATCTTAAGAAGGTTATCAAAAACATCTTAAGAAAGTTATCACCAAACATTTTAAGGATGTTTTTAGAGAACTACCTTTCAGAAGAACATTCTGGGTACCAAAATAAAACGTCCCACTGAAAACATTCCTAGAACAATGAATGGTAACATTCTCAGAATGTTTTTAGAACCAAAAATGTCTAGCTGGGCTTTTACCGGCACACATTCATTTAAATATATTTAACAATCCGGACTCAAATATGTATATATGTTCATTTAATTCATTTCTTCTTTCTTCATTTCTTATTTTAAGAGTTTTAACCTGTAGCCTATATCATTTACATGTTATTGTTATCTTTAATTGTATTAATCTTGTGTGAATCTGTACTGTAATCTGTTGCTGCTTAAACTCCTGAATTTCCCCACAGGTATTAATAAAGGTCCATCTTATCTTATCTTAAAGTCTTTCAAATTCTGTTGACATACATTTTAGTTTGAAAAAAACGTTTGAAAATCAGTATAAAAACTATAATCTGGCTCAGATCTGGTGTGTGATCTTCTTCACCAGCTACTAAACTGGTGTAGATTCATGGACAAATGTGTGCTGTACTTTCAAACAGCATGTTCATTCTTTAAGAAATGTTTGCAAATCAGATCGTGGCACACCAAACCCTCAAAAAGAGCAGTGTGGAAGTGAAAACCCATTTATAAGTGTGTGCCTCAGCTGTGAGATAAATCTTCCAGGACTGGCTGCCTGCGCCCTGAAGTGTCCTTTATAATTGGAGCGGTCTCAGATCTGATCTCAGCGTCTGAGAGAGAAGCCTCGCAGCTTTCAGAGCTCACTGTCAGAGCATCTTGCATCACGGAGAGAAGATATCCAAATCAACAATCTTTGAGTTTCGGTATCTTGTGAGGTTGAGGTGTTGCTGCACTGGCTGATAAATGTATGGCACAGATAACCATCTAATTGGCAGCATAAGTAAACTTCAAACTTGCAACAAATGGATGTTGTCACAGTGATTGATTGGTGCTGGGACGATGTATTTGTGTAGGTCGACCCAGAAGATAGCATCGCAAGACTCCCTTGACAAAAGCCAATGGGGTTTTTCCATTGGATTTTGGATTATTGCAGAAAATAATCTCAAACAAATGTTATGATATTTACAGGATTATATCCGCAAATTAACAACACTTTTTATGATGGTATAAGTGTAAATGCAGTCTCTAGAGGTTAAAAGCTAACATAAGGCTATAAAGGAAGATCACATACAGCAAGATCACATGACTTCACATCACCACCGCTAAGCTAAAGGTGGCTAATGTTCAGCATTATGGCTTCCAGTAGTCTCATTTAGACATTTGTTAGCAACTGACAGGTTAGGTTACTGACATATCCTAAGCTTGGGTTGACCACAGACCTTATTTCAGGGATCCAGCAAAACATTTATACAAAAAATAAACAATTGACTTTGATGAGGGACATGCATAAATGCTAAAATGCTGACTCATTACAGTGTGTTCGGACATATTCCTGCACCACTCTACAACGTCCCTGTTTATTAACAATATATGGTTAAGAGAGTAATGCTAATGCTAAATCTTGCACACTTAATGTAAATGATATCCTACTTTTATATTGTGGTAGCTGTCAATTGGCCCTTCAATTGTGTTTTATTTGTCAGATAGTTTACAGATTTTTATCTTCACGGTCAACTTGTATATTTTCTACTCTTTAGCTCTGTTTTATTTCTATTTTTGACATGTTTCTATTTTATAATTGTTTATTTTCTCCTTTTTTTATGTCTAATTATGTGCAACACCTTGTTTTGTATGCTGCTGTAATGGAAAACAAATCTTATCTTATCTTAATTGCCAGCATTACGCTGTAAATGCATCTCTCCTGGTCAAGCAGCACTCAGACAGGAGCAGCAAATCACCGACAGAGAGGCTAATCCTTGAAAATCCGGCTGAATCCTAGTGTTTGGTATTACAGCCTCTTGCTCCTCGATTAATTTGAGCCGAAATGGAATCTGAAATTGGCTTGGTTGTTGAATACTCCTGCCTGCCTCTCACTGCTAAATGGGGTATGGAGAGGACACGTACAGTACTGTATGAACACACTCACACACATGCAACCCGGTATCACGGCAAGACGTGAACATGTGACGATTTACCATGCTAGGAGACGTGAAGATGTCACGATTTCGTCCCTTCAAACGTGACAGTTACACGGTATTGTTAACATGGCCCAACCAGTGGAGAAATACCCGGAAATGCCAAGCAAATGTCTGCCACGACGGTCGGTTGTTATTGTCAATATTAATATAATAATGATTTATTTTTTAATAGTCACACTCGATTTCGCCGATTTTCTTGTTGCCCCAGCTGGTCGGCACCTCTTTTAGCAGAAGCAAAGGAAACATTAATGTATTAAAACGTCTTGCCGTGATACCGGGTTGCACACATGACACACTCACACATAACACACAAAATCACAGCTTGACCCTTCTTCTCCTGTTGGTTTGTATGGAAAGGAGAAGCCTGATTGACATGACAAGTAAACAGAAAATCTGAGGACAGAACTGCATATCTAGTGTGAAATCAAAGGTACACTGGAAAACATGCTGCTCCAAAAGCAAGTTAAACAATAATAAAAACAAGGTGTTCTCAATTGAAATAAGTACAAAAATCTGCCAATAGAACAAGTGAAAATTAGCTTGGTAAGATTTCTTGAAATAAGAAGGGATATTTAGATAAATCACATCTTGTAATTATCTGGAGAACTCATTTTGAAATATATTTGACCAGAATCAGGAAATGTTGTGTTACAAAATAACCCGCAAATACTCAAAGGTTTTCAGTTTTCTGATGTTAGTTGGTGATTTTCTAAAACATATGTAAAAAATGTGTTTCATCTGAGATTGTTTTACTTATCAAGATGATGCATTGTCTAAAAACAAGACCTGATATCTCACTGCAGTGTTACTTCTGAAGTTATTGTGTCTTATATCAGGTGTAGAGACATATTCTGACTAAATATTAGACAAATCTACTTGGCAAGATTTTGAGTTTTTGTAGTGTACAAATTCGTATTTTTAATCTCTGACTTTTTGTATGTTTCTATTTTATACATGTAATAATCTGCATTTTTTTTACCTACATGTTGTTTACTTGGTTCCTTTGCTCCTTTCCTGCCTCCTTGCTTTCCCTTTCTTTCTGTTTCAGCCTCATATTTTCCTCCCTTGTGTTATTTTCCCATTTCTTTGCATGACTCTGTTTCTGTCACTTTTCCCTTGTCGTCACCTCCCTCATTTCCACCAGATGAAATCTCCAGAAATCCACTCCCTCCATTTCCCTCCCGTCACTGGTGATCAGTCTGCAAATCTATCTAATCCACGTATCACATAAAACCTCACCATGACCGCTTGATAATGCAGGCGAGCGTGTAATGCAGAAGAGGCCGTACCGCTCCCATCTCCATTCCCTGGTGCCTATGAATCCAGCTTTTTCCATTCATTAGTGGAGGTTTGTTGGCAGGCTGCTGCCTCTCGGTGGCTGTTGGCGGTACCCTTGGTGCCGCTCACAGCTGGAGTTTCGTGCTTTGTTGTGTTTCATAATGGCACAGAGAATTCTCCCAGCAACCCCTTGCCATCTGTCTCAGGGACTCCATTTCCCAACTGCACCCTCCTTCCATGCCTGCCTCCACCTTCACTCACCAATGTTTTTGTTTTCAGTTTTCAACCTCATCACCACCACCTAGTTTCCGTTCAACATTACCATCACTTCAGTCACATGCTTTTATCACATGGCAATGTATATATGTATAATCTTGTATAATGTTTTTATAATGTTTATGCTATGACGTTTGTATTTTGTTTTTGTCTTTGCTTTTGTTTGCTTTGTACAGCCCTTTGAAGCATTTCTTGTGATTTGGGGCTATAATACATTTTGATTGATTTGATTTGATCACAGGTGTTGCTTTGCTTCTTATCAATCATTATTGCATTATGAAAAGCCTCAACAAACCTCACCTCAAAGCACCAAGGTTACGTATCTCTTATTTAATATCTGTGTTAATTAGCAACACTGCTAAGGCAAAAGAAAGTTCTTGGCAACATGTCTTGGATCCTTTCATATAGGGCAGGCCTTGGTGTTGACCGATAATGATATATTTGATGTAGAAATGTTCAAAGATCCAAGCCTTGCATTGGGACGAAGTACCTTTCTGTCCTTTGATCTCTTTTCTCCTACATCAGTCCAGTCAGAGCAGCAAGTTCATATGTTGATCATTCCAAGAGATTGTGCATTTTCTAATCGTTATTTGTTGCGTTGTTTATGCCTTATATGCAGTCTTTTCGGAGTAATCCATCATAAGTGGACTCACTGACCTGTGGCAGAAGCAACTGTCAGCAAATTTGAAGTGTAGGAGTGGTGCTGTGAACAAGGGGATTGTAACGCTGTTGACCTTTTTAGATCCACTTTGTCAATGCTGCCACGAGCATCCTGCTCAAACAGAAATCATTTTAGCTTCTAAATATCCTTAATCGATTTAAAGGGGAGTTATCTGTTATCATTTGCCCTTAAGTTGTAACAGTCATATGTCAGCGTCCATACTAAGAGGGACCAAGTAAATGATTTGCAAGTCATAAGTACGTCCCAAATGAAGACTGGCAGGTCTCGAGTCAAGTCCCAATGTCAAAATTAAGAGTTTTGGCTCCCTAACAAGTCATAACATCTCCATCTGTCATTTTGTAACTGCAAAACTTTATTTTCTGTTGACCAGGGCATAGTATTGTACGTGAACAGATTTACTTGGGCGAAAAGCTGCCAAAATAATTGCTTAAAGGTCCCATGTCATGGCCATTTCTACTGGCCTAGGTACCTCTACCAATGTGAGTTTGGAAAATTGCACAGTATAAATCTATAGATTTATATTGTGCAATTTTCCAAACTCACATTGGTTTCTCATACAGCATCTCTGTATAGTATGTGTATTCACTCTCTGTCCTAAACGGCTTGTTGGAGCTCCTGCCCCCCCCTCCCCCCTGTGAGCCCAGTGGCCGTCTGCGAGACAGCGAGACACAGCGAAACCTAGCCCGAAACACACACACACCCGCAGCCTGGCTGGGAGTTTGTGTGTGTGCCCAGGCTGAGTTCCGCGGTGTCTCGCCAGCTCACAGTGTCCCGCTCCTCGCAGCAGCGAGCCTCACAACGTCCCGCCGAGTGTGTGTGTGTGAGGAAGTCCGCGGATTGGTCCAAACGTAACGGCTCCACGGACCAATCTGCGGAGCCGTTACGTTACGTCACTATACCCGAAATACGTCACTATACCCAAGAAGTAAACAATGGAGAAAGAGAAATCTCCAACGAGGCGTTCTGGGGCAGCATAGACAGGTCTTTTCTGTGTTAGAGTTTTACTCTACAGGGTGTACTTTGAGGGTTTGTGACTCTGCAGACCGTTTACATGCAGAAAAAGCTACATAACACAAGGGGACGGGTAATAACCAGAAAAGCATGACATGGGACCTTTAAAGGAACAGTTTGACACTTTGCTCGTTGGCATTCTTGCTTAAGTTACATTACGATCAACACTGCAGTCATATATGTACCGTAAAGATCTAGCTATCACCAGTGTCAGGTTAGCTTAGCCTAGCATAAAGACAGAAAACAGGGGTTCTGTCAAAAGGCAAAATAAATTACCAACCAGCCAAGTCCAAGTCCTACATTTTGAGTTTTGAGTCCTTAACAAGTCCTTGCATGACTCCATCTGTAATTTTGACATGCACATATTCAACACTTTATTTTTGTTGACCACCATATTTTGTAATCATAGGTAAAAAAATAATCTAGGGCTGAAAGCAGGCCAAAAAAACTGCAGTGTGAAAGGAACAGTGTGAAATCTGCACTCTTGCTTGAAGTTACATTTAGATCAATACCGTGCTTGCGTCTGTATGTAATACAAAGCTACCATGAGCATCACGTTAGCTGACCTTAGCATAAAGACTTGGAATAGGGTGATAACAAATAACACCAACAAGCACCTCTAAAGCTTTGTGCTAATCAACACGTTACATACATACACAAATGATATGTAATGTACATCTCATTTGGTTTATTAATACAGAAACCAGAGTGTAAAAAAGTCACATTGTTTGGTTTCACAGGTGCATGTGGCGGACTAAATCTTGTCCAGATGAATTGACCTCCTGGAGGCTGTTGGTTATCTCACAGTGCAGTAACTGATCCTATTTTATCAATACATCCATTACATGTGAGGACTTTCATAGTGAGACATGTGAGTAGCAGTAAACATGTCCATTCTTCCCTTCACATCTGCCCTCTGTCAAACAAACCAGAGATCATGGCTGGCAGCACAGTCACACCTGCTGTATCTGACGTCTTTCCATTAAGAGGCAGAGACTGAGGCAGAGATATGGAAGGAAAGAGGAAGTAAGCGATGAGACAACTGAAGCTGAAAATAAAAGATGGAAACACAAAAACAAAGAGGGAGAAAAATTGATGGGATAAGAGAGGGGGGAGAAATGGAGAAATGAATAGACTGACATTGAGAAATCACGAGAGATTTTAACAGCAGGAGGCTGAGGACAGAAGATGGAAACACACATCAGAGGCAGACACTGTGCAGTAAAAAGGCAGATAACAACCAAACAGATCATATATTTTGCAATCAGCGCCAATAAAGCTTGTTTGAATAGGATAAAAAGTAGAACTGACAGACTGAAAAAACTGGAAGACAGATGAAGATTATTTCGCTCTAAACATCTTTAAATATGTGCTTTTGTTTGCCACTTTTAGCCAAATAAATTACATTGAATATAGATTTTCTCCGCAATCACAGATACTATCATACCACAGTTACACCAGTAAATCACAGCATGATCCATAAATATAACAATAAGCAACTCACCAATTCAACACATCTTGGAATATCTGTTGACAGAGTAATTCACTAGCAAGGATCATGCCACAACAATATGTCATCTAACGTTTTCATTACAGGAGCTATTGAATTTATGAAGATGAAAGATGTCTGTATGCTCTGAAAACAACCTTAAATAGCTCACATAGAATGACACAAAAAGTATGCACCAGATAAAAAGGAAAATGTGAGGGAAGACAGGAAGAGAAGATGAAGGATATAGGGTTGAAGGGATTAAGGCATGTATGAAGGGCGGGATGAATGGATGAAGGAAAAAGGGAAAGGAAGGATCGACTATCAAAAGGATGTAGGGAGAGAAAGATAAGCGTTGATGAATGGATAAAGGAAGGGATGAATGAAGGGAATGTGGGGAGTGAGGAAAGGCAAGGGTGGTCAAAAGGATGTAGGGACAGAGGAATGAAGGGACGTAGGGTGGAAGGGATGAAGGGTTAAAGAGATGTAGGTAGGGAGGGATGAAGGGATGTAGGGTGGAAGGGATGTAGGTAGGGAGGGATGAAGGGATGTAGGGTGGAAGGGTTGAAGAGATGTAGGTAGGGAGGGATGTAGGGTTGAAGAGATGTAGGTAGGGATGAAGGGAAGGAGGGGTAAGGGGATGAAGGGATGAATGTGTGTTGGGAGGGAGAAATAAATCGGATAAAGGAAGGAAGGGATGAACTGAACAAAGTTATGTAGGAAGGGAGGGAGGTCTGACGAAGGGAAGAAAGGATCACATTTCAAAGGGATGTAGGGAAGGAGGGATGAGTGGTCGAAGGGATGAGAAAAGGGAAGGATGAAGGGATCTAGGGAGGGCGGGATGAAATATACAAAGGTAAGTTGGGAGGTAGGGATGGAGGGTTTAAAGTGTTGAAGGGATAAATGGATGAAAAAGGGAGGGATGTAGGGAGGGAAGGATCTAATATATTGAAGGGATGTAGGGAATGAAGGATGAAGGGTTGAAGGGATGTGGGTAAAGAAGCGGCAGGTTGGTTGAGATCGACTACCTTTTACTAAAAGTAGTCGATCTCAACCTTAATTCAAAGTGAGGTTTCTGTATTCCATACATTTCCCTCTATCATGGCCTGACACCAGACGCCTCTCAATCGTTCTTCCTCTCATCGCAGCCTCCACCATCCATTTATCTCTCTGCCCGGCTATCCTTTACAAGGCCAGGTCGATTTAATATGATGGACAGCGGAGACGGAGAGATCGTTCCTCTGACAGCCGTAACACTCTGCCTCCAATTGACCTGGTCCTCTGCAGCCACAGTTAGCTGCTTATATACAGCTGAGCTCATAAATCTGCTGCACCAGGGAACAGACAAACACAGGGGAGGGGGATGCAGGAAATATAATTTTCTCCCACTTGGATGAGCTCCATTTCTGCACAAATGAATATAAGAGATGTACATACACATATATACTAAAGGTTCTCCAAGCCAATGAAGATACACTGAGGAAAAGTGCACATTTGCAAGATGAATATGTACATTATGGCCAGGTTCATTATATGATGTTGTCAAAGTTGATGTAAATGGATAAGAGCAGTGCTAAGAACACTTTCATCCTCCAAGAGAATCTGCAGGATGAAGGTTTTAACGATGGAGAAGGCATCCATTTCCACTGATATCCTGCGTACAAGCAGACAATCAAATAAAAAGACAAACAGAAGTGGAAGCAGTCGTCTTCATTATGCAGAGGCGATAGCAGCCAATAAGCGGTTCAAGATGCCTGAACAGATTTTCCACCACTCTTTCTACAGATTTCATGAGCACCAAACATTTAATTTGGCACATGAAATCACAAACAAATAAAGCAATGTGTTATCTCGAGACATTTTCCATGATTATGATCAAAAGAAATGGGTTTGTTTCAGAGCCACATACTTTAATCACACTTTTGAAACTTTATTATCAAAACGTAGGAAGATGTAAAATGCAGTTGAACGTAAGACAAATACTTGGTAAATGGCTCCATTGGAAATCATGTCAGGTTTCATTTTTTGCCTTTTTACTATAACCATCTTTTTTCATTGTGTTTTTACCAACCTATCATCTGCCATCTTTTTGCAACCTTAAGCACACAAGTCAAAGCAGAGAGACAGTGGGTGCATCTCACTTCGGTTAAATGGATTCCTTGCGTCCCTCACTTGCGTCGTTTCCCTGCGACTAGTCCCTCCCACCAGGGAAGCACGGAGAGACGCAAGGAAACCACGAGGAGCAGGGAAATGAGTTTTAAGAGCAATGGGACGTCGTTTCCTCCGGAGCGTCACGTGAAGCGACGTCCCTTTGTGATGACGCCGCACAGCTGATCGTCTGCAGCAGCCAGATCAGTGCATGCGCTGCATCGTCCAATCAGTGAGCGATACACAGTAAGGGGGCGGGGCGAGTGTCTGAGGATTTCACCGGAGGATGGTCTGGTAGTTCCTCGATTATCGCTCCTCCGTTATCGCTCCTCGATCCTCAGTCCTCCGGCACAAATAAGGCCACTGGGACGGTTCTCAAGATGGCGCGGACAAATCAACTTCCGGTGATACCGAGACCGAGGAGCGAGGAATTGAAAAATAAGAGAAGTGAAACGCACCCAGGGTGTTTCTCAATGTCGAGGACGCTTGCTTGGTAGCACATGTCTTCCGAGTCACTTGCTTCAGAAGCGAGGCAAGAATCCTTCCTAGCCTCGGAAAACGAAGAATGGTGGAACAGGCTAACAGGTGTGCAGGTGCGTCATATGCGAGGCCCCGCCTTAAATGGAGCGCGATTTCCGCCACAGATTTGGAAATTGGTCCGTGCGCAAAGCATTGTGGGGATTTTAAGACCGCGGAGTCTACACATGTGCAGCCTCGAAAGTTCCCGCTACGAAGTACGCTGGCCTCGGTAGAATTCCAAGTATGCTGGACATTGGAACAGCATCGGCAGCACTCGATGATGTAGTATGCTTGAAATAGTGGCTCTGGAACAGCTTTACTCGACATTGAGAAACCCCCACAGTTTAGTGAGAGTGTATTAAATATGGACCCTGATCATTACTGGGAGTTGTAATTGAATTAAGACTCAACTATTCCCATTCCAACAAATGTAATTGCCATTTAACTGAATCAACTAAAGTGATTGTAATCAGCTACATTTAAAAACAGGACCTCACAAAAAGTTGCATTGTGCACAAGATACATTACAGAAATACATTTTTAAATGGGTATAAAACACTATCAAAAAGACATGTTTGTACAGTTTCACACATTATATGAGCAGCATATAGTGGGTCAGTAAACCTGGAGGCTGTGATATGTTTCAGTCAGAAATGCTCTGACGCTATCTGCCCATTAGCATTAACAGCAACTAGCTGAGGAGAGAAAGTGCAATATTTAGCAGTTTTGTTGAGGTATTTAGCTCAGGGGCTGGAGACCAAAACAAAGCTAAAAGAGAAGTATTATGAACGTACTTCGACAGAATCAGATGACGTAACAACATGTCTGCCAGATGTGTAAGCAGGGATAACATCTTAGCTGTCAGAAAATAATTAATTAAAATGATGAGATGATAACAATGATCTTCAGTTCCAGATTTAGGCTTAACATACCACAGTAACTGGCTTTGGTTTTTCTAAATGCACATTTGATGCTTTTATAACAACACGTTTACGTTAGGTTGAAGACTCAAATTACCTGTTGGGCCACAAACTAAAGAAAATGAAAAGTCTAACCGCTGCTGTTTGTAATGGGTTTATCAAAAGGAGTAAGATACACCCAAACCGTTTATACCTTTTTCTAATTATGTACTTTTTTATTGTACAGCTATAGCTAAAAATGACAAGATAAACAAAGATGTTTGCCAAGTTCCCATATCTGCGACATCAAATGAACGGCCAGCTGTCTACCTGTAAGTTGTTGTTGGCGCAATATTACAGACATTCGGTCTATCAATGCACCAATGGTTGTGCAAAACATCCTCTAAATGTTCCGTACAGCATGTCCAACACTAGTGTAACACATGTTCATTGGTCACACACCTTTTAAACACTGTTCATCACCTTCCTCTCCCCTTTGAAAAGTATGAATATAAAAAAGTTTGACTCTGTAACCACTGCAGGGAAATTGATTTTACATCTGCAGCGAGCTGTCGCCTCGCATTCAGCCCTTACGTTATTTACTCCAAATGTGGGGCTCAGTATTCTGGTGGAGATGGAGAGATGTGTCAGGGCCACCCAGTCATTCCTTCACACTCTCAAACACTCTCCATCACTTCATACAAGGTCGCCTGCAGCAGCGTATTTGTATTCATCACATCTCAATTCACAGCAAACAAGCTAAACCCTGCGGGTGTCTGGAGGAGTGTCATCTCTCCTCGGTGGATTCCCACACTCACATTCAGTGTGTGAGCATGTCATTGTGAGATTTGTATTCCTGCCCTGGACCTGATCTGTCTAACCTGCATGAGGCTCTGCCTGCAGATGTGTGTGTGTCGTGGTTTTGAATTTAACTGTTTGTACTTCAATCATTCTTACTCTGTTCACTTGTTCATGTTCTTATGAAACTCAGTGCAAGTCAAGACCTACCTACGTTATTAATTGTCTCTCTCATTTCCCAAGCTGCATTTAAAAGGCATCACTCTTTATGCTACCGGACTACATCTTCGACAGCCAATCACCAATCGTGCTGCCGTCAGACTTTTAAACTGTTCTCCTTGTTTGTTATGTCTATCTCCTCAGTTTACTCTCATGCTATATTCAGGTAGTAATCAAAGAGCAAGATCAGTCCGGTTTAATTATCATCATAACACACGTTTAGTCTTCCCTTCAGCTTTCTTTTCCCTGTTTTATTTCAGTCAGGTGGTCAAACCCGTCATTTCTGTTTGTCATTAGAAATGATGTTGCACGGTGTACCGATACTTGAAAGGTACCGCGATACCCTGCCGTTAACAACGTTACGATTCCTCCGTTTCATTAGTATCGGTGCTTTAAGAATGACGGGGAAAAGTACTCCAGGGAGAAAGCGCCGTTTTAATAAGAGCCGTGTGTGTTCAGCGCTCTGCTTCCACTCCCTGCACTGCAGCCGTTCCTGCAGTCCCTCCCCTCTCAAGCACGCTCTAAGTCCCTCCCCTCTCTCGTGCACGCGCTAGCTGCCAGAGCATGTGAGAAAACGAGAAGCATGGCTGCAAGTGGGAGTGCAACTGCCGCTGCGCCTCGGCTTGTTGACAAAAAAGACGCCAGAAGCTAAATTTGGAAGTATTTTAGCATGTTTGTGTAAAGTTTCTGTTATGGTTCTGGTTCTGGTGTGAAATAAAGCGAATAATTACATTTAAGACTGTTTCCCTTTTTTTAAGAAAAGTATCCAAAAAGAATCGGAATAGCAATTCTTGACTTGGCATCGATAACGAAACCAAAATGTTGGTATCGTGACAACACTATTAGAAATACAATCGTTTGTGATATTTTCTAACCATTCATTTGAGTTTGGTCTTAACTGACCTTCATGTTTTATTATTTTGACTTCTGTTTGTATGGATCTATTTGACATCATCTGATAATGTTTTCCTTGTTGGCATAGTGGGATCAGGTCAGTTGTGATCTTCTTTGTGCTTTCAGTAGTTTGTTGTTGTTTTTAATCGAGGTTAAAAATGAGTGGAAGTTCATTTGACTTTCAGCAGTGGCCTTGAAGGAGACAGCACAGCCAATATGGACATGACTGAGTAAACAGAGAGACAGATGGAGGGGTGGAAGAAACACACACACACACACACACACACACACACACACCTGGGCTAAGTCACATCTCTTGTAATTAAGGTTTGTCCTGATAGAAAACGCCTATGACAGCTAGTAGCTTAGGAAATTGCTCTGAAGTTAATACATTTACTGTTTATCGGACCACAGAAAGACAAGGCCAAGAAAAAAGTCAATAAAAAGTCAAATAAATTCAGCAAATCTACCTCTAAAACCTGACGGCACTTCAGGAGATGTAGCTTCAGTCCGTGCAGTTTAAACCATCACAAAATGTACCAAATATAGAAATCTAGTTTTAATAATAGAAATTATTATTTATTAATAGAAATGTTTTTAAAAATATGTACATTTTTGTTTTTGTAAACAAAACAATACGGGATGGAGTTCCAGTAAAGATCTGCTGCTTTGTCTTAAGTGCTTCTCTTAATCACAGATAAAAGGTTCCAGACAAACAAAACATAGTAAGGACACAAATATTCGCCATAAACCTGTGTGTTTGTAACTCACAGATGATCAGTTCATTATCAAGATCCTTTCTTGCAAGTCCACAAGTGTCCATCTGATCTTTTTTAAGCATGTCCAGAGAGAACCAGATTTTCCGTCCGAAGCTCATCTCTAGTTTCAGAGTCTTCAATTCTGGTTTCTGCATTTCAAATTGTTCCATCAAATAAAATCCTTCAGACCAACCCCAGTTAAAGTACACTCAGCTGGATTAGCGATGGTTTCCCCTGTGTGTTGGGAAGTTGGAGTTCTCTCTGATGGGTTCAAGGACACCAGCTGGTGAAAGGATACAGCTTGCAATGGACGGTCTTAAACCTGCAGAGGACAGAAGGGATTACAAATAACTCCGAGGTGAGAGGGATCTTTAAAAGCTTTCTGACTGCTAGTGAGCGTTGGTAGAGTCCTGTCTTATGCCCTGTATGTTAATATATGTCTTTAAATATTCCTGACATGTCAATTTTTTTTTAAACGGCTGGTTGGTTAGAAGAATATAAATGTCATTTGTGCAATAGTCATTGAACTGTCCAAAACAGAAAGAGAAAACAGTTTGAGAAAGGTTTTTGAGGGGTTTCTATTCTTTCTTTGGTAGGGGAAGAGAGCGGACCTGATCAGTCTTGAATCAATGAAATTGTGTTTATGTTTTTTAAGTAGTAAGTATTCTTTTTGTACACAACAGTATGTGTTAAATGGATATATTTATACAGTGCTTTCCATGTCTTTGCACATATGATTTGTACCATATGTACCTACTTTGGACTTGCACTTGCACACAGACATTTATATATATTTTCATATCCAAAATTACTCATTTATGTAAACTATTGTTGATATGTTATTGCATGAGCTCTTGGCTGTGCGATCCTGTGTTTCAATCGTATTCCTGTTTCTGCTTAAACGCCTGCATTTCCTTACGGGTATCAATGAAGATGTATTTCATCTTATCTTTGTGACTCCTCAAAGCACTTTTACATATACACATTCATTCAGAGGCTGCCGTACATTCAAGGTGCCATTTAGTCTCAGGTCAGACATTCACACACTGTTGTGAAATGCCATCGGGAGCAATTTGGGGTTTAGTATTTTGCCAAGGACACTTTGACATTAGTCAGGGGACTGGAACACGACCGCCAGTATAACTTTATTTTAAGCAGGAGCAGCTTTTTTAAGTCAGAGTCTGCATTGACCCTAAAAAGGTGGTTTTCCGTTCCACTGTAGAACAAGTTCTGGGGATAAGTGAACAAAGAAAAAGGCTTGTTCCCAACTGCAGAAGAATAGGGCTCAATAAGGGCGATAAACTATAATAACTGGATGGAAATGTGATGTTGAGTAGCATGCCTCTTATCTGACGTTATTTTCCGTCTCTTCAACAAAGCAGAGGTTACAGTGGATGTAAGTCGCATGCTTCATGTATGTCATTTTGTAGTTTATTAGTTGAGAAATCTGTTTGCATTGCACCATTTTTGCTTTCAAATATACAACAACTTTTCCACCTGAGCCAAAACAAAAAAAGGTATTTGAGATATCTCACATTTTTTGTTATTTTCTGCGTTTCTACTTAACTTATAAGCAATTGAAAATAGTTGAATCAGATCCTTGGCAACAGGCAAAATTAAAATGAATGCTTATTTTCAGGTGTATATCAGTATGTAGTGTCTCTACTTTAAAGAGTCCTCTCCTGCTGATGTTCAGGTGTATATCAGTATGTAGTGTCTCTACTTTAAAGAGTCCTCTCCTGCTGATGTTCAGGTGTATATCAGTATGTAGTGTCTCTACTTTAAAGAGTCCTCTCCTGCTGATGTTCAGGTGTATATCAGTATGTAGTGTCTCTACTTTAAAGAGTCCTCTCCTGCTGATGTTCAGGTGTATATCAGTATGTAGTGTCTCTACTTTAAAGAGTCCTCTCCTGCTGATGTGCAGGTGTATATCAGTATGTAGTGTCTCTACTTTAAAGAGTCCTCTCCTGCTGATGTTCAGGTTCATATCAGTATGTAGTGTCTCTACTTTAAAGAGTCCTCTCCTGCTGATGTTCAGGTGTATATCAGTATGTAGTGTCTCTACTTTAAAGAGTCCTCTCCTGCTGATGTCAGGTGTATATCAGTATGTAGTGTCTCTACTTTAAAGAGTCCTCTCCTGCTGATGTTCAGGTTCATATCAGTATGTAGTGTCTCTACTTTAAAGAGTCCTCTCCTGCTGATGTTCAGGTGTATATCAGTATGTAGTGTCTCTACTTTAAAGAGTCCTCACCTGCTGATGTTCAGGTGTATATCAGTATGTAGTGTCTCTACTTTAAAGAGTCCTCTCCTGCTGATGTTCAGGTGTATATCAGTATGTATTGTCTCTACTTTAAAGAGTCCTCACCTGCTGATGTTCAGGTGTATATCAGTATGTATTGTCTCTACTTTAAAGAGTCCTCTCCTGCTGATGTTCAGGTGTATATCAGTATGTATTGTCTCTACTTTAAAGAGTCCTCTCCTGCTGATATTCAGGTGTATATCAGTATTTAGAGTCTCTACTTTAAAGAGTCCTCTCCTGCTGATGTTCAGGTGAATATCAGTATGTAGTGTCTCTACTTTAAAGAGTCCTCTCCTGCTGATGTACAGGTGTATATCAGTATGTAGTGTCTCTACTTTAAAGAGTCCTCTCCTGCTGATGTTCAGGTGTATATCAGTATGTAGTGTCTCTACTGGGACATGTCTCCAGCTTTAATGTTCAAAAAGCTCTTTATTTTTCTCATACTGCCTGTGCTGCAGCACCTCTTTTCACTCTCTGTCTGAAACCAGAGCCCAGCCTGCTCTGATTGGTTTGCTGGCCATTTCTGTTGTGATTGTTGAACCACTTACAGATGTCCCGCCCCTTAGCCTATCACGTAAACATTTGTTGGAGTGCTAGCCAATAGAAGCGCGAGTGTTACATTGTGATGTCATTATGTTCTGGAAGTAAACAAAGGAGTCCAATGGAGGCGAACACAGGGATTTTAGGCTGTAGTTAATTCCCAATCCAGATATAATGTATTATCCACAGTGTGGGATCTGGGGACAATAAGTTACTGTGACTTTGTGTCGTCCTCTCAGCAGCCGGTGATACAGATGATCCACCAAAGGAGAGAAAGCTCAAGCAGCTTAAAATAGCCCGGCAGAGCGTCTAATGAATATGTCAGACAGTAATATCATCACACTGGAATATTTATGCTTCTTTATGGTTTTTACCCCCGGCAAGGAGACCATTGTTCTGTTTTTACTTTCTCTAAAATCTTTAAAAACTTGATAAAAGTTTTTTAATAGAATTGGTGGAGAGTATGTTGTGGACGGAAGAATAAATGATTAGCTTGTTGTTTGGATCCTGGAACATTTTAAAGGTCCCATGACATGGCCATTTCTACTGATCATAATTCCATTGTTGAGGTCTACTAGAATAGATTTATATTGTTCAATGTTCCAAACTCACATTGGTTTCTCATACAGCATCTCTGTATAGTATGTGTATTCACTCTCTGTCCTAAACGGCTTGTTGGAGCTCCTGCCCCCCCCTCCCTATGAGCCCACTGTGCTCTGATTGGTCAGCTCGCCCACTCTGTTCTGATGAGTCCACCACCGTTACAGCGGAACATCAGTGATGATGTGTTACAATGGCGTTTGTTAGCAACCAGAAAATGACACCAGTAAGGACAACAGATGAGAATGCTGCGTGGGGTCTGGGTGCCGTGTTGGCGGGACGTTGCAGGGCTCGCTGCTGTGTTGAGCGGACAGTGTGAGCTGGATTACTGGTGTCGTTTCCTGGTTGCTGCGTGGGGTCTGCGAGACATCGCGAATGGATGCGGGAAGGAGGGGGGGGGGGTGCTGAGGGGGCTGCAGCACCCCCATCTGCGAGGCTCCACTAGCAGTTTACATGCATAAAAAGCTACACACAAGGGGACGGGTAATAACCGGAAAAGCATGACATGGGACCTTTAAAGACTAGAATATATTCTGCATTTCTGACCTAGTCTTTTACATCTGCTTTTATTATCATTACTTAGTTAAGGAAATTGTTTCAGCCCAGTTCTGCTTTGGTTTTAAATGATTTCTTAACATTTGGAGATATATACTTTTCTGATATTATTCTATATTTCATATTGAACGGGAAACATGTGAAAAACTTGCCATCTTTGTGTATCCCTATGTAATATTTTGTGTTATTAGATGTCATTTGTTAGTCGCTTTTATCCAAAGCGACTTACATACATTAATCTGTGGACAATCCCCACAGGAGCCATTTGGGGTGAAGAGTCTCAGGGACACAACGACATGCTGACTGCAGTGGGACTCGAACTTGCTACCCCCTGATTTGAAGTCCAGCACTCTATCCACTTAGCCACAGCCTCATCATTTTTTATTTATATTTGGTTTGTTTACCCTCCTCAACAGTGACAGAAATCAGACTGTCAACACAACTTAGCTTTTAGATGTTCTTATTATTTAATATTGATAGCATTTTCTTATTTTCTTACAATTTTCTAATCTGAATGAGTTTTGTAATGCTATTTGCAAATCATAGTTTATATTCTGTAACATTCTTGTACTGATTTCTGGAAAGATCTAAATGAATTTCAATAGATATACCCGGGGTAACAGAGGATGAGATGTCAAGAAGAAAAATGCTCCGTTTAGAAACCAATCACCACTTGTTTCTTTGATAGCGCTTTAAAAGTGTTTGCATGATATTTTAGGAGCTGAGGAGAGAAGAAACTGTTCTCTACTGTTTCCAAACTCATATATAAAGAATAGAGATATTCAGGGGAAATGGAAATATGACTCCTCTGGTTGATTGTATTGAGTCTATGAGAAACTTAGCTTATTAGTTCAGTAAGTAGTAGTCCCTAATGAGTTTATAGCATCAATCTCTAGTTTCAAGTCTTCTTCGATACATCATGGTGTTGATTTAGTAAATGATCATCCCATTTTTAAATTAAACGATAAGTTCATGGAGTGTCAGACGAACCTGGAGGGGTCTTCCTCTTTAGAGAAACTTCCTTTCACCTCGATGCTGATCATCTTGTTCTCAAACATCCCATAACTCAGTGTCACCTGTGGAGGAACACACACACACACACACACACACACACACACACACACACACGGTAAGATTCTTATTTGCTAGGCCTGGGTAAGTCAAGGGATAAGTAAAATCCTTTAAATATGTTTGGGAAGTCTTGAAATGTTGTTGTGTTTAACAAAATAATCTTCTGTGCATTACCTTATATGTTAGGAAGAACAAACTCACCAAATGTAATCTCTGTAGCTCATTTAAACGTGTATTGCTGCAGCTAGCTACTAATAATAATAATAATTCATTTATTTTATATAGGCGCCTTTCAAGGCTCTCAAGGTCGCCGAAAACACATAAAAAACAAGATACACAATACATAACACCAGCATAAGAAACATAAACAAGACAATGCAGTATATAAATCAATCAAATAAATAAAACAGAGGATGTGTGATGGATGATGATCAGGTGGATATGCGAGTGTGAAGAGATGTGAAGAGACGTGATTTGAAAATGGGGAGAGAGTCAGTGTTGCGGATGTCAGGTGGGAGGGAGTTCCAGAGGTGGGGTGCAGAGCGGCTGAAGGCTCTAGACCCCTACTCATTGGAGTATGTCTCTGGTGTGTTTGAATAATGCCGGACTGGATTACCTTTAATATTTATCCAATGACCGATACAAATTGTATTCAAAGAGTATTTGCACATGACCAAAGGTTGCTGTTTTCTAGTCGTGAGTGAGTGAGTGAGTGAGTGAGTGAGTGAGTGAGTGAGTGAGTGAGTGAGTGAGTGAGTGAGTGAGTGAGTGAGTGAGTGAGTGAGTGAGTGAGTGAGTGAGTGAGTGAGTGAGTGTACCTGGTGCTGTATGCTCCTGTGGCTGATGAGCAGCAGGTTCTCCAGGTGAGAGTGGAACAGCGGACAGTGGACCATGGAGACGCCCAGCCTCTCCTCCACGATGAAGCCCACCGTGCAGTCGTCAGGGAGACGGATCCTCGCCGAGGTCTGCTCGAACTGCGAGCCGCTGAAATACACACGGACAAATGTCAGGAAAATTAGCCAAAATAATGCAAATGAGTGCTGCTGCTGCAATTATTAGGATATTAGAGTAGGTGGCTCCAGTCTTAAAAACATGTATTTTGATTATTTATTCAATAGAAATATGACATTTGTGATTGCTTCATGTGTTTACGTGAGTCAGGTCAAATCTGATCTGGAACACCATGTTGAAATTGATTGCAGAATGATAGATGTAATGCTATCTTTAGAACTCGTCAGACCATATACCATCGTGGGGTGCGCTCACGTGATTGGTTGAACATAAAGGAGACATCTGATTGGCTGCAGTTAGTTCCTTGTTGAAAGAAATGCATTTTTGACTATGGCGACGTCAAGGGTGTCTCCAAACTCCCCAAAACAAACACAAATCAGTTTGTAAAGGAATCAGGTGTAACGGTTTGTATCGTAACAACGTCCAAATATATTTTTAAAACTAAATTGTGAATATGGCAGATTTCTAGAACAGTAATGTAAAACTAAAAATATTTATGTGCCGATCAGAAATATTTGTGAAACGTATTTGTATACATGTAGATTTGTTGTACATATAAATCATGGTTAACATGGTCATGGTGTCGTGATGATAAACACACACATGTTTTTTGTAAATTCATTGACTGTACCTTTAAGTTCTCATCGTTCGTGAAGATGGGAGAAGTTTTCCAGAATATTAAACAAAACAAAACTGCCTTCCAGCCCAGAAGGATAATGTTGCACATTTTGCATGTTGTGGCCCATTAACTATTTATTGCATGTACTTTAGTGCTGACCTTTTCCAAAGAACATTGTAAATTCTCAGATTGATTCCTCTTGCTTCTGGCCCTGGGCGGCAATACAAACTTGCAGAGACCTGAAACTTCCTTCAGACCGGTGATTCATCACCGTGAACTTCAGTCAGCTTGATTTTGTTTGGTCAATGTGATGCTGCTCGTAAACACAGCTGGGTGGAAACAGCAGTGTCTGGAAAACGGTGGTGCATTCAAGTGTTTGCAGGAAACTGTGACTTTGAAGGTAAAGCCATTTGCAGGAGGCCTTTGAAATTATGTATTGTGTGACATTAATGTTCACTTGTTTTCTAGATACTCAAATCAAAAATGATGGAGTATGAGCTTTATTACAGACTGTTACATCATGTGGACAGAAATTAATAAAACAAATAAGGTAGATTGTGTTGATTAATTGTGCATTTAATGGACTAAGTGTAAAAAACATTGAAAATGATCACTAAAGAGATTTCTGATCAACTTTATTTGAAGGAAGTGATGGAGCTTGCACCTTAATTTATTAATAAGTGTCTCTACTTTAAAGAGTCCTCTCCTGCTGATGTTCAGGTGTATATCAGAATGTAGTGTCTCTACTTTAAAGAGTCCTCTCCTGCTGATGTTCAGGTGTATATCAGTATGTAGTGTCTCTATTTTAAAGAGTCCTCTCCTCCTGATGTTCAGGTGTATATCAGTATGTAGTGTCTCTACTTTAAAGAGTCCTCTCCTGCTGATGTTCAGGTGTATATCAGTATGTAGTGTCTCTACTTTAAAGAGTCCTCTCTGCTGATTTCAGGTGTATATCAGTATGTAGTGTCTCTACTTTAAAGAGTCCTCTCCTGCTGATGTTCAGGTGTATATCAGTATGTAGTGTCTCTACTTTAAAGAGTCCTCTCCTGCTGATGTTCAGGTGTATATCAGTATGTAGTGTCTCTACTTTAAAGAGTCCTCTCCTGCAGATGTTCAGGTGTATATCAGTATGTAGTGTCTCTACTTTAAAGAGTCCTCTCCTGCTGATGTTCAGGTGTATATCAGTATGTAGTGTCTCTACTTTAAAGAGTCCTCTCCTGCTGATGTTCAGGTGTATATCAGTTTGTAGTGTCTACTTTAAAGAGTCCTCTCCTGCTGATGATCAGGTGTATATCAGTATGTAGTGTCTCTACTTTAAAGAGTCCTCTCCTGCTGATGTTCAGGTGTATATCAGTATGTAGTGTCTCTACTTTAAAGAGTCCTCTCCTGCTGATGTTCAGGTGCATATCAGTATGTAGTGTCTCTACTTTAAAGAGTCCTCTCCTGCTGATGATCAGGTGTCTATCATTGTGTAGTGTCTCTACTTTAAAGAGTCCTCTCCTGCTGATGTTCAGGTGTATATCAGTATGTAGTGTCTCTACTTTAAAGAGTCCTCTCCTGCTGATGTTCAGGTGTATATCAGTATGTAGTGTCTCTACTTTAAAGAGTCCACTCCTGCTGATGTTCAGGTGTATATCAGTATGTAGTGTCTCTACTTTAAAGAGTCCTCTCCTGCTGATGTTCAGGTGTATATCAGTATGTAGTGTCTCTACTGGGACATGTCTCCATGCTTTAATGTTCAAAAAGCTCTTTATTTTTCTCATACTGCCTGTGCTGCAGCACCTCTTTTCACCCTCTGTCTGAAACCAGAGCCCAGTCTGCTCTGATTGGTTAGCTGGCCGACTCTGTTGTGATTAGTCAACCGCTTACAGAGGTCCCGCCCCTTAGCCTATCACGTACAATGTGTTGGAGCGCTAGCCAATAGAAGTGCGAGTGTTACTTAGTGATGTGCGCTGGAAGTAAACAGATGTGGAAACTCCTTCTGGAGGAACACAGGGATTTTAGCCTTTGCAGACCATTGACATGCATACAACCTACACACTACAGGGAAGGGAAAAACCCCCAAATGCATAATTAAACCTCTTTATATTAAATGATTGCATGTACTTTAATACTTTGTTATAGAGTGTCTGACTGCCTAGTCTGGACATGTTGTCCTTTATAAAGACATTGTATGGAGCTTCAGTTATTACCCGGCCCACGGAGCCATCTTCTCCGCCAGCCTGCGACTCAGACAGAACCCGGCTCCTCCTGTAGCGAACCAGAACCTCACCTCTCTCTGAGGGACCACACACACACACACACACACACACACACACCACACACACACACACACACACACACACACACACAAATAATTACAGATGTGTAATTATGCATATTTAGGGAAACCAAAAGTACATATTGGTGTTTTCTTTCTACGAACGATGAAAGGGAAGATGGGTAAAACGTATATCTAATGGGTCTTAATTTGAGGTATTAAACCTGCAATGAAGTCTTTTTCATTTAACTTGAAAGGGGTTATTTTTGTGTCTGTTTATCTTCTCGTAAGTCTTGATACTTCTCACGTCAATCCAGAAGTTTCACTCGGGAATAGAAACAAATCGTCAAAATACAATGTTTGCACAGAAACATAAAAATAGACAGAGCAGTAAATGGGAATATTTCACTGATTTAACTGCAGTATGTTTCACTGACAAACACAATGTCTGTAACAGATCAAAAACATTTGAGATGTTCTGCTTTCTCATATCTCTTCCCCTTCAGACTTGTATTGAGTGTGGTTCTTTTTCCAAACCCCCTGATATGAGTTTATCAGGAACTCTGTGCCTTTTCTCCAGCAGCTGTTTGTGTTTTATTTAAAGCAGTAAACTCTGCTTACACAGCAGTCAGATGGAGTTTGAGGCAGGCAGTAAATACACAACAAATTAGTGATATTGGTTTCCTTTCCCTTCTCTATACTCCCTTAATTCTCCCCGTCATTTCTCCTTATTCTGTTCCCTTTCATTTTACACTCTTTATTTCAATTACTTATCCCTCTTTATTTCTTATTTGACCTTTTTTCTATCAACTGTTTCTGTTTCCTTTTCTTTCCATCCTTTTTCCTTTTCTCTCATTTTCCTAAAATCTTATAATTTCCTTTCTTTAGTTTCCCATTTCCTGTCCTTCTGTTGCACCTGTGTCATTCCCATTCATCCTCCACTATTCCTTATCATTTATTTTATTAAAGGACAATCTTTTCCTTCCTTTCATTTCCTTTTCTCCCTTTCCTTTCCCAACATGTAGTTCCTTCTCTTTGAATTCTTAATTTCTCTCATCATTCCTTTCCCTCCTTCCCGCTCTCATCTGAGGCGGCCGACAGGTGCTAAAGCGCTATAACAAAACACTTCCAGTATCAGAAACGAGTTGCAGATTCAGAAACGATGCAAATGTAAAAACCCAAATGTGCCAAAACCATACAAATGAAGAAAGACCATCACCAACTTGACAACACATGCGGCATTCAGAAAACATTCAGCAACTTGAGGAGACATGCGCAGCGTTTAGTAAAAGCTGCAGAAACCAAACGCTGCAAATACAAAACGCTGAAGAAGCTCAAAACACAACGGAGACCAGGGGACACTAAAGAGTGACGCACACAGCTGGGAGACCAGGAGACACTAAAGAGTGACGCACACAGCTGGGAGACCAGGGGACACTAAAGAGTGACGCACACAGCTGGGAGACCAGGGGACACTAAAGAGTGACGCACACATCTGGGAGACCAGGGGACACTAAAAAGTGACGCACACAGCTGGGAGACCAGGGGACACTAAAGAGTGACGCACACAGCTGGGAGACTAGGGGACACTAAAGAGTGACGCACACAGCTTGGAGACCAGGGGACACTAAAGAGTGACGCACACAGCTGGGAGACTAGGGGACACTAAAGAGTGACGCACACAGCTTGGAGACCAGGGGACACTAAAGAGTGGGCTGGAGCTCTTGGTGACGTTCAGGATTAAAAAGCTCGACAACTGTCTCCAAGCTGTGTGCGTCACTCTTTAGTGTCCCCTGGTTTCCCAGCTGTGTACGTCACTCTTTAGTGTCCCCTGGTCTCCAAGCTGTGTGCGTCGAGAAGGGTCCAGCTGCAGCCAGACGGTGGAGGTTGAACCTGTAGGAGGTTGTACTTCCAAATATGGTCAGAAGAGAGCGCGCCCAACACGTGAGATGCTGACGCAAGGATATTTAATGAGACATGGAGGTTTACAGAGAACAGACAATATGGCGCACCGAGTACAGGTAATTAACGTCTTGTGGTTTTAGATATAATTAAATACTATTTAGGTTCTCGGTTGTTTGTCGATTTGGCTGTTTAGCGCAGTGTAATTCTGTTGATTTTGCTAATTTGTATTTTAAATATTCAATTTAAAGGAATGGAATACATAAATAATATATATGTGTATGCTAACTGAGCGAGCATGTCCAGTTAGCATACATGCTAACTGAACGAGCATGTCCAGTTAGCATACATGCTAACTGAACGAGCATGTCCAGTTAGCATACATGCTAACTGAACGAGCATGTCAAGCTAAGAGCTAAGATATATGTATATATCTTAGCTTGACAGATGGAACAATGCATGTACTCTAATTTTTACAAGAATCTGATTTTGTGTAAGTTTTAAATATTCATTGAAGGTGTCTTTCACATTTGAATGTTTATTTATTTAAAACATGTATTAGTTGCTATACTGTAGACATGTAGGCCTACATACGTATAATTATATTATTATTTTAAGTGTGGTTTAAAGTAAACTTATTTAAAGTTATTTGGTTGAGCCAGGTAACCCAGGTGGATGCAATCGGGTAATTAGGACAGAGCCTCTGTTTGTAGATGGGGTTTGTGGCCATGCTGTAGGCCTGACGTTTAAAATAAATGATCAAATCTTATCTGTTAAGATGAATGTTTCATTTAAAAGGTTTTTATTGATTTGTTGAAGTAGGGACCCCAGAGCCAAGGGCAGGGCGAGCAGACCGCCTTCTCCCGCTGCAGGCAGGATCAAACCAGGGGCGGACTGGCCATCGGGAATACCGGGAGTTTTCCCAGTGGGCCGGTACCGAAGTGGGCCGGTCGGACAATTCACTAGCATCCCCCCCCCCAGGGGGTGACACCCCCTGGTTTCCGTTGTGTGTGTCACTTTTTAGTGTCCCCTGGTCTCCCAGCTGTGTGCGTCACTTTTTAGTGTCCCCTGGTCTCCTTGCTGTGTGCGTCACTCTTTAGTGTCCCCTGGTTTCCGTTGTGATTGTAGCTTCTTGCAGCGATTTACATTTGCAGCGTTTCTGAAGCTGCAGCACGTCTCTCCTTCTAGAAATGTTTTGGACCGTACCACCGTATTCATCCACCTCTCAGCCTCACAATAGTGACAGGAAATCGAAAAAAGATAGTCAGCGAGATGTAGGAAAACAAGAGGAGGATACTGAGAGTGAGTCTGACATTCGTTTTCTTTTCTTCATCACAAATCCAACCCTGGCGAAGGGTGAAGATTAGGAGGAGAAAAGCAAAGTGGATGAGAGTGATGGGAACAGAGGAAAAAGGAGTAAGGGAGGAGAGAGTTAGCGAACGAAGATAAATGAAGATGTATTTTTCGGTGTAAATGGTGCAAGCAGAGTGGATAATGTGACATACAGTAATAGACCTCTAACTCAATAGCAGCCCCGTAATTCTACTCAGAAGCATGTGAACTCAGTGACACGCACACACACACGCACACACTCACACGCACCTGGGAATAACTGCATGTGTAAAACAAACTACCGACCGCCTGCAGTTTGACAACCTTCTTATCCACAGGGAGCCTTCCTTATTTGTATGCTATATGTGGTGCGTGCGTGCGTGCGTGCGTGCGTGCGTGCGTGCGTGCGTGCGTGCCAGGGTGGGATTTTCACGGCGGCCACGACGGCCATGGCCGTCGTAGCCCCTCGGTCTGGCCGTTATGCCCCACAAATAATTGTACGTCCTACGGCCACCATGGCCTTTGGGCCCCTCACACTGTTAAAATCTCGAAGTTGCTTTAAAAGCGTCAGAACAGTGGTTTCTGAACTGCATTAAGCTGCGTTCATAACGGACACGATGCGAATATTCGCATTGCTCTAACCGCTGGAGTTTGCGGCTTTCAGCTGTGTTTACTCCTGTCATTCAAACAGGACGCGCTGGAGAGGGGGCGGGCTTATATCAATGTAAATACTGTTGTGGAAACCAACTATGACCAAATTAACCTATTTTACCGTGATTTAATTGTAATACACGTTTCAAAATGATGCCGAAGTAACTAAATACTGATAAAGGTTAGTAAAAACCATGATTTAATGCTTTGACAAGTGTGCAGACAAGACGGCAGGCGAAAAACCTTTTAAAATGCGTGTTTTGTGATTGGAGATCGGATCGATCAGGCTAAACTAACGTTGTAGCTGTTCCGTCCAAACTCACAACAACGTCCTAAAGACAGAATTAAAGCAGCGACTGTATTCGTCATGACACAGACAGTCTGTGGTTTGTACATGTTTAACTTTTGTCCAGTTTCTGAACAGATATGAGGAGCTGTGAGGAGTTGATTAAAGACACACACACAAACACACACACTTTTGCATTTCAAAGTATTGCTTGTTCATACAGTTGGATGTTGGAGCTTCACTGTGCACTGCTGAATGATGTATGTGCAGAGTTTGACCCTTGAAGGCTGTTTCTTCTGCTCTGAAATGGAATATATTTGTTACATATTAATAGAATTTTAGATTTTTTGATTTGAATTCGGATTTGTGAATGGGAGAAGTAGTAGATGGAAAACATACCAAACACTAATTATTCAAAGTAAAGTATTTCATTTTATATACGGTAATACTAAGGAGGCATAGGCCTATATGATGATACGATTATTGATATTAAAAAAGTGATTTGTTTTCCATGTCATTCGTGTGTTTTTCTTATTAGAAAGTGAAGTTATTTATTTGTAAGCTCCAAATCCTAATTTTTCCCTCAATGGCCTTTGTGCCCTGGCATGTGGCCTTCCGCCCTGAAAAAATGTGTGACACCAAAGGCGAAATGGCCTTGCCCCTAAAATGACGAAAATCCAAGCCTGGTGCGTGCGTGCGTCCAATCAATATCTCCAACGAGACACTAATCACTCATTGATCCACTTGGGTCCTGAAATCTTTCCCATGTGGACAAAAAAGACACCGAGCTAAACGTTTCCTATTCCTCATTCTGTACATGCATACATACATTCTGCGAGAGGAGATAGTGTGAGTATGGATTTGGATAGTATGGATTTGAAATGGCAGTGGTTAACATGACCTGACTCTATTTTGATATAAAAACAATAAAAGGAGACCTCAACTTTGTTTTACAGATCAATAGAGTCCTGGTAGAGCATCAAAAGGAGAAGAAAAAAAGAAAGAAATGAACAAGAACAAATGTCATTTTTTGTAGTTTTGTCCAGCATTAATGTTAGTTATTGTAACGGCTAACTACAGAAATAAAATAGAGAACTTAACCTAAACTAAACTTCCGCTGGGGCACCAAAAAGTGAATCTTAGGCAGGAAAATAATGTCCAGGCAAGAACATCGTGTTTGTTCGTTTATTTTGTGGTATTCCAATAATACAACAATGAACAAAGTTTTACCGTTGGCCTCTCCTGCTGTGTTTCTCCTGGTAAAAAAACATGTGCTTATCTGGTGCAAATCCCACCACCACCTGTGTCCAATATATGCAATTACACCAGGTGCCCAAATCACCCTGGTGCCAAAACATGCCTTCAAAATACTCAGATGTATGTGTGCTTGCTGTTCTTCCTGCTGAGTTGCTTTACCTCTATTCTCTATCCCTAATCTGTCGGATTTCTGTGGTCTTTTTTACTCTGTCCTTGTGCTGCACTCTGGGAATAAATAGACTCTCAAATCAAATCTAAATCCATCCTTACAGGCCCGTACCCAGGATTTCGTAAATACCGAGGTCCAAAACAAGCTAGGGGAGCTCGGGGGCAGGCCCCCCCAAAAAATGTTGTGCACACAAACGCATTGTACTCTGGGCTCAGCAGGTGAGAAACTAAAGAGGGGACTCCACATGGCCAGGTGTTGGTGCTGCCCCACTATAACTGTGTCCTAGATAGTCGTACTGTCACCAAAATCACACTGGTGTTTGCTGTCCCCCTCTAAATGTGCACACAAAAGCATTTTACTGTATCGCGAACGTCAACGGGGGGGGGGGGGGGGATTGCTAGTGGAGTACTTCAGGAAAGTCGACGGGGGGGGGGGGCTAGTGGAATACTTTGTGACCACAGAGCGTGAACGTTGTGATCAGCTGTTTTAGCGCAGTTCTCCAGTGAGGGGGGGAGTCTCCCTCCGCAGCCGGTTGGCGTAGTTTTGGCACAATTCCGTTGCACAGACCGACGTTAACAGCAGCCCGTCTGTGCACACGGAGACCGACTCTGTCGTCCGGTGATCTAACCGCCTTCTGGAAAAGCTTCACAAGTACGTCGGTACGCAAATGCGCTTTGTGACACAAGTGACGGTACGCATTTCAGATTGTTGCCGCGCATGCGTACCTGCGTACCAGTTATGTGCAGCCCTGCTTATAGTGGACAGTTTAAAAAGGCCATATTATGCTTTTTCGGGTGTTTCTCTTTCCTGTATTGTGTTATACATGTATGTAAATGGTCTGCAAAGGCTAAACCCCCCCCCCTCCTGCCTGAAACGCCTCCATTTGACTCCTTTGTTTACTTCTGGGACATAGTGACATCACTAAGTAACACACAGGACTAGTGGAAGGTGTTTAAGTCTGATATTAGATGATCTGTAAGTTGGTAGTGATGCTGCTTTGACCACAAACTTTATTCCTAGTTTGCCTTTACCACCACCTTCCTTGCTCAAATTGACAAGAGGAAGATTTAATATGTACCTTGAACTGGTTTGATTGAGTTTTTCCATTTTAAATATCTGTAGGCTAAGTCTGAGAAGATAAATATTAATGTCTAGTTTTTTAATGAAGTGATGACCACAGGCTGTATTTAGCATAGCACTGGCCCCATGAATGTTACATTTAATAAACACTTTGGTATCGTACCGTTGCGTTTCCCTCCAGCAGTTCGTGAGCAGTGATGGGCTTGTCGAGGCTCGGTTTGCCCACGTAGATGTCTCCGTCCTGGGGGAAGCTGAGAGCAGAGAGAGGAGAGCCTCCGGGTTCACGTAGTTATCATCGTCCACGTGACAAAACCACCTGAGGAAGAACAGAGGAAAGATGCTCTGAAAGATGGTTTGTTTGAAGAGTGTGGGTTTCTATATTCTTCTTTATTCCTGCTGTTGATGTCAGATCAGATGATTCCTATGCACATTTAAATCCCCGTTGGTTTCATTCTCGCACAGAAGAAATCCAATTACAACTCCATACGACTTCCAGATTTGCTACAGGAGATCATCAAGCAGAAAAGAAAATGTGTTATATCAAATTCTGCTTTATCTTTGCCTGAGTTGGGTTTTTTAATATGACTGCATGCATTATGCTAAACTGAATCACCTGTGCTCACAGGTAGAACATCTGAGTCTACCACAAGAAATATTTCCTCAAATCTATCAAAAGAAATGTTGCTTAGATTTGTGATCAAATATTTGAAACTCCAAGATGACTTGCTACTAGAGCTGTGCAATAAGTCCAAAAGATAAAATCGTGTTTCTTTTCCAGTGTGGACCATATACCAAAATGCAACTAGAGTATTGAACTATGTTGGCACTTAGTCGTTTTTCTAAATGTGGTGTGTTCACCAGCCTTAAAGCACCTGGATATATTGTTTACTCACAGCGTTTAAACAACTCACTGTATCTATCTACTATCTCCACCTATTTTCTTTCAACTGTGACAAACTTTTTTCTTAGAATAACGCAACTCTTTTAATTGTCATCATCCAAAGGGAACTTAAAGGTGGGGTAGGTAATTCACTTCAGAAACATTTTTGTTATATTCCATGGAATGCTCTTAACATCCCGATAGCAATGAATACATGAAATGCTTTGACTATAAATATATACAAATCTGTCATCTGTGGAAGCCGTGGCGCTGTAAAAAGCACGACCAATCATCTGAGCCGGCCCGGCTAAAATAACTGGATGGCCTACCTGCCTGTCAGCCTTCCATCTCGTGCACAAACTTATCTCCTGCCCTCATTGGTCATGTGCGCGTTCGTGTGTGTTGGAGGAGGGGCTCTGTAAGGAAGTCTGAAGGAAGGGGCAGATTTTTTTCGGTTGCGTATTTTCAAATTCTAACGCACTCAAGCTGGTTTCTCCATTCTTACCTACCCTACCTTTAAGTCACATAATAAAAGATGGTTGTATGTCGGGAGATTGTGACCCTCTGGTAGGTTTAAGAATGGTCAGATGTGAATGAAATCCATGCAGAACAAAAAGATATCTGAAAAAGAACAGGAATGAGTCAGCACTGCCTGTTCCCTTTCTGGAAGTCAATGATTTACTGATTGTGTTTGTGTTACCCTGAAATAAAGTTTGTGGTTAACACAAGCTGAAGAGATATAAACGTTTTGTTCAACGACATAAAATAAGTCAGTAAATACCCAGCTGGTGGTTTTAAAAATGGCGGTGGTTAACAAGTGTCTAAATGAGACGACTAAACGTCATCTCGCCCAACATTAGCCGCCTTTAGCTTAGCGGTGGTGACGTGAAGCCATGTGACCGTGCTGTAGTTCCTTATAGCCCAACATTAGCCACCTTTAGCTTAGCGGTGGTGACGTGAAGTCATGTGACCGTGCTGTAGTTCCTTTATAGCCAAACATTAGCCACCTTTAGCTTAGCGGTGGTGTCGTGAAGTCATGTGACCGTGCTGTAGTTCCTTTACAGCCCAACATTAGCCTCCTTTAGCTTAGCGGTGGTGACGTGAAGTCATGTGACCGTGCTGTAGTTCCTTTATAGCCCAACATTAGCCACCTTTAGCTTAGCGGTGGTAACGTGAAGTCATGTGACCGTGCTGTAGTTCCTTTATAGCCCAACATTAGCCCCTTTAGCTTAGCGGTGGTGACGTGAAGTCATGTGACCGTGCTGTAGTTCCTTATAGCCCAACAATAGCCTCCTTTAGCTTAGCGGTGGTGAAGTGAAGTCATGTGACCGTGCTGTAGTTCCTTATAGCCCAACATTAGCCACCTTTAGCTTAGCGGTGGTGACGTGAAGTCATGTGACCGTGCTGTAGTTCCTTTATAACCCAACATTAGCCCCCTTTAGCTTAGCGGTGGTGACGTGAAGTCATGTGACCGTGCTGTAGTTCCTTATAGCCCAACATTAGCCACCTTTAGCTTAGCGGTGGTGACGTGAAGTCATGTGACCGTGCTGTAGTTCCTTTATAGCCAAACATTAGCCACCTTTAGCTTAGCGGTGGTGTCGTGAAGTCATGTGACCGTGCTGTAGTTCCTTTACAGCCCAACATTAGCCTCCTTTAGCTTAGCGGTGGTGACGTGAAGTCATGTGACCGTGCTGTAGTTCCTTTATAGCCCAACATTAGCTACCTTTAGCTTAGCGGTGGTGAAGTGAAGTCATGTGACGTCCGCAGATTGCCTCATAGATGTGTGCTATAAATCCTATACAAGCTCAAATACAGTTTGAAGAATTCCTTCCAAGAGGAGTTCAAATCAAAGGAAAACAACACAGATAAACTGCACTGGGTTTCCTGTTGTCCTCGAAGCTGTTTGATGTATTCTTCCCCCTTAATGAAGTGGACATAGTGTAAAGGCCTTATTCCAAACCAAACACACTTTTACTGCATCATGAGCTTCTGCTACCAAACTGTCCTGTTTCCTCTGCCATCCTAATGGCTGCTCGACAACAACACAAGGCTTCCTTCCAAACCAAACAGCCTCACTTCATATTTCGTCCAAAAAACAAAGAGGGCCATGGAAACAAACTTCAATATCTCTGCCATCTTAATGACAAGACATCAGTCCAAGCCTTAGTCACACACCAAGCTGTTGAGCCTCATTGTATTTTCCACAAATCAAATATATGACAAGATCAACAACACATTGTCCTTTATAGTTGTATATCTGCCTCAAGCTGGGTCATGAAATACATTAAAGTACAAAATAGCTCCCTATAATGATATTGCCCTCTCAAAAATACTGCTTCTCTCATGATTGCTATAGAAATGGAGCTAAATTAAATCTTCACCAAGCAAGCAGCGACTTCTAGGACTAAAAATAAAGCCTATTAAGAAGTGTCCCAAAAATGCATTCTCTTAAATGTCCAGCAGGGGGCAACAACAAGAAGTTTGGTTGCATAGAAGTTTATGAGAAAATGACCCAAAATCTCACCTGATTTATTACCTCAGTACACATGTTCCCAATGGGCTTATGTCAGTGGCGTAAATATCGATGGTGCAGCCGGTGCAACCCACCGGGGCCCAGAGCCGGCCAGGGGCCCAATGCAACAACAACAAATATATATATTTTTTTTTATTTTTTATTTCTTTATTATTTGGGCCCCCAATGGCATTGACCGGTTCACGCAGTCTTCAAAGTAACCAAGCAACCTAAATTAATTTGTAATTTGTCTGTCCAATGACCTTGCTCCCTTTCATGTCATGTGATACCTTGCGTGACGAGCGAACCGTTTAATCAACCTGTACTGTACTGTAGCTAGCAGCAGCAAGTTCGGCAGCATTATAAAAAATGTAATAGCTTGCATTTATAATGTACAGCAAACCAAAGCACAAGAGCAGCGCTCAAAAGAGAAAGGACAAGAGAGAACAAGGAGATGTAACAGCTAAACTGACAAAATTAGACAGTTTTTTTTGTCATACATCGTCCTCGAAATCGAGCGCTAACGTTAGCAATGTTGACGTGCAGCGGCAGCCGGAGCCGGAGGCTAACGATAGCTCACCACCATCATTGCCATCTAGCTCCACAAGTGAAGCTGTATCCGTGGCCGTGGCTGTGCAACCTTCTTCTCCAGCCAGCCAGGAGGAGAGGCTGGATTTGGCTGCGCCCGGCGGTGGTCCAACAGTTCCCCCAAGGGCCCCAACCGATAGGGGACTCTATGGCGCTATTGAGACCCCCGACGCCAAGATCAAAAGCTATATTATAGCAACCGGTCTATGTAGGCCTACCGGCCCATTCCCCAGAGACAAACATCAAGGAAACAGGTGTAATCCTCTTCTTAGTTCGCTGTGCCGTTGTCAGGCTGTGGTGGTCTGAGGCCAGGGCAGGCTGTTGTTGATAGCCTATACATGTGGCGCTTCTGAGTGGTTGTGTATGTCCGTGCGTGTGTGAGCGCATCAGTGTGCGCTTATGTTTGGGGCGATGGGGGGGGGGGTAACAACCTTGTTACACCACTGGCTTATGTTCTCAAATGTTCTCAATTGCTAGGTTTAAATGTTGTTCAATACAGCATGATGTTGATATCGTAATTAATAGTTATATATCTAGAGTAAAATACACAATAAAGCAGCATATTATTTAGGGCGTGGCTACTTTGTGATTGACAGGTCTGTGTTTTAGTCTTTCAACTCTTTCACAATGTTTTTTCTAATAAAAAAAGTAACATTTTGGTCACATAAAAAGGTCTTGTTCAAAGTTTGGTTGTGTATCCACCTGTTGGAACAAAAAGGCAGATTATATAAAAGTCTATGAGACCACCTGATTTATTACCTCAGGAAACACTTTCCTATTGAGTTTATGGTGTCAATCGCTAGGTTAAATTCTTGTTTAAGGTTCAGTTGTACATCATCTTTTAACTTGATTAAGGCAAATGTGTTAATGAACATCACAGATTTACGACATATTTACACATCCAGCACATACAGAAAGCAATAGCATTCATTTGCAGATGTGTTTTTGTCTATCCTGCAAACGTCCAATATTCACTCTCCTTAAAGGTGGGGTAGGTAATTCACTTCAGAAACACTTGCTGTTATATTCCATGGAATGCTCTTAACATCCCGATAGCAATGAATACATTAAATGCTTTGACTATAAATATATACAAATATGTCATCTGTGGAAGCCGTGGCGCTGTAAAAAGCACGACCAATCATCTGAGCCGGCCCGGCTAAAATAACTGGATGGCCTACCTGCCTGTCAGCCTTCCATCTGTGCACAAACTTATCTCGTGCCCTCATTGGTCATGTGCGCGTTCGTGTGTGTTGGAGGAGGGGCTCTGTGAGGAAGTCTGAAGGAAGGGGCAGATTTTTTTCGGCTGCGTACTTTCAAATTCTAGCGCACTCGAGCTGGTTTCTCCATTCTTACCTACCCTACCTTTAATGCTCTGTTTTTGGTCTCCACTAACTATTTAAAATAAATCTCAATCTCGAGCTGCTAAATGCTCAGCTTGCTTTTTCTTTTCTGGCCTTGGCTGCAAGTAATCTGGTTAAAAAAAATGTAAAGTAGGCCTGAATATAAAATCTATTTCAAAATATGTCTGTGTGGCCACCACGGTTTGAATGGCAAGTGTCCTCAAGGATTAACCTTGCATGCAAAAAGATGTTGACAGAGTAAAAACAAAGCATTTCAAAGATTCTCCCTCCAATAAATCATCATCCTCACCTGTGTGTGTGCGCTTTAGCAGCCTACCTCTTTAATTCCTCCTCCTCTCCCCACCTGCTGCTGTAACAGCCTGATTTCCCCACGGTGATCATTAAAGTGTGTTATCTTAATCCGATCTTTAAATCCAGTGTGGGCCAGGTGATAGACGTGATGTCTCACCTCTTGTCTGAGGCCATGAAGCCGTCGTACTCGGCGGACATCTTGCAGGACAGAGCCTGCTGGCTGTGGTCCGACTGGCAGGCTGTGACCACCATGTTGTACCCTGGAGAGAGAGAGAGAGAGAGAGAGAAGATAAGGAGTGTTAATACCAGAGAGGGCAAAAGTACAAGCATCCTTTACTCAAGTAGAAGTACAGATACTTGGGTTTAAAAATACTCTGGTAAAAGTAGAAGTACTGACTAAACTTCTTTACTCAAGTAAAAATAAAGAAGTATGGGCTTTGAAATGTACTTCAGTAAAAAGTACCCATAACTACCAGCTGTTTTAAAGAGTACCTGACCTCCCTTTATATTAATAGAACAATAATGTCATTGTTAGCTAATGAATGTTTCCATGCTGAACAACGGCAACATGACAACGTTTTCATTGGTCCCTCTTCTTTAGAGAAGACCAGGAAATGATGGATACACGGATCGTGTTCAAATCAATAGGCACGCAATGACTCTAAATAATAATGATCACGCCACCAAACACACATTCAAACTAAAGGAACCAGCCTGTTTGGAAAATGTAAGAAGTAGAAAGTTCAGGTATTTGGGTTCAACATGTAAGAAGTAGAAAGTACAGGTATTTGGGTTCAACATGTGAGAAGTAGAAAGTACAGGTATTTGGTTTCAAAATGTAAGAAGTCAAAGTAAAAAGTCGTCAGAAAAATAAGGAGTAAAGTACTGATACCAGAAACATGTACTTAGGTACAGTACTTCCCATCTCTGGTTAATACAGCTCATATCTTTCCACTGCATAGGTGATCAAAATGACTTTACTGAAGGTATTCATGCTTATTTTGCATAGTACCTTTTCTAACTCAGTAATTAATAAACTCATTATAATCTAAATGTGATCTCATGCAAAGATAACGATGGCAGTAGAGTTCATGCAATCTGCTGACAAAGAGGAGGGCATGAGACAATACATGGGAACATTGGATTAAGGGAGGGGGGGTGAGGAATAGGAAAGGAGAGGAGAATAAAGAAAGGGAAGAGAGAGCAAGAGAGTGAGGGACAGTCGGAACAAAATAAGAAATGCGAGCAGCTCTGCAAAGATTACACACAGTATGTGTATATTAGATTTTGATCTAAATCTAAACCTAAATTGAGAATGTGTTTTAAATTGGATTCAAGACGAGGCTTACCTTCTGAATGCAAATCCTCATCCTCCGCGTCTGTGAAAATGAACGTCTAGACCAAAACACACAGAGAGAAAGAATTAGATCTATAAATTACTTTTTGATATGTTTCTCTTCTTTTGCACTTCTGTAACAGATCGTTCAGGGAGCACCTTCATTAAGGAGTAAACACACACACACACAAACACACACACACACACACACACACCACACACATTCGTGATCCAAAGTGGTCCTGGGAGCACCAAATGGCAGAGTCAATTTGGTCTTTGGCAGATATATGAGTCAAATAAGTCTCTATTCACACAGACACACACACACACACACAACACACACACACAAACACACACACACACATTTATGTACATACATACATAAATACATATCTGTACTACAACACTGCCCTCTTGTGGTCTAAACTTGTTTAAAAAAAACATCTCAACCATTGCTCCCAAGCGGCAGATAACAATATGGTATTATATGCATTATAATAATCATATTGTAATAATGTATATTGTTATATGTAATGTATAACTGCTTTTATGAATATTATAAACAGAAGCAAAGATAAATACACAAAAAAAATCAATGCACACGCAAAAAAAATCTAATGTACAACACTTGAAGTACATTCAAACGTAATTACACAATGGAAGTTATTTTGAAAAAGCTCAAATTTGCTGATTTCCATGCTGATTTTTCTACTTAAAATACAAAATAATTATTAATTCCTTAAGAATTCACCAACATTTCACAGGTCTACAACCAGTTAGAATATTATTCTTTCTGTGTCTTTGTATCCACACTTATGGCAAAGCAAATTCCTCGTATGTGTAAACCTACTTGGTAGTAAAACCGATTCTGAGTCCTGACTTAGTTTCATCTGTGTGTGTGTGTGTGTGTGTGTGTGTGTGTGTGTGTGTGTGTGTGTGTGTGTGTGTGTGTGTGTGTGTGTGTGTGTGTGTGTGTGTGTGTGTGTGTGTGTGTGTGTGTGTGTGTGTGTGTGTCTATACTTGCATCGATGTATTACAAGGTCAGGTTAGAAAAATATCATCCAGGAATACCTCTAAAGAATAAGCGGTTGGTCTGTTATTTTTAAGACTTTAACAATATTTTTCTGATTTCATAATCTTGTGGTGGTCAAAGAGTTCAGAAAGTTGACAGGGACAGAGTGGAGAAATTCAATTGTTGCTGGAAATTGTTCTTCAGCCATCCAGTAGAGGGCGACAGAGCTTAGGTTTCATACAGATGTGTATATGTGTTATATTGTTTTACTGCCTTTGAGGCTATGACTTTAAGACCTAGGCCAGGGGTCGGCAACCCGCGGCTCTCGAGCCGCATGCGTCTTTAAGCCCTCCACTCTGGCTCCCTTGAGCTTAGACAAAAATAAGAAGGAAATAAAATACAAATATTTGTAGGACTATTTATATTTTGTTGCACGGTTGAAAATGTTTCGTATCTTGTATTTTGAGGTGATACTGTGACACAAAAAAAAACGGTTTTAATTAGTTCAACTAAAATATGCGTCACATCCTGCTACGGTCCCGCGCCACCTGACCCCCGGCTCGATGAGCGAACTATGGATACATCAAAGAAAAGAAAAGTATCGGAGGAACACAGAGGGTTTAATTCTGCGTGGTTAGAGTTATATGCTTTCACAGCAAACGATGCTGGCTCACCGGTATGTTTGATATGTGGAGAGGAGTTGTCAAAGGTGCTGCAGCCTTTACGTATCGAGGAAAAACACGGAAGAGGAAGACAGCTGACGATCTTCAGTCATAATCAGTTAAAGGGCCCATGTCATGGCCATTTCCACTGATCATAATTCCATTGTTGAGGTATACTAAAATAGATTTATACTGTGCATTTTCCAAACTCACATTGGTTTCGCATACAGCATCTCTGTAAAGTATGTGTATTCAGCAGTATTCACTCTCTCCACTAAACGGCTCGTTGCAGCTCTTTCCCCGCCCCCCCCTGTGAGCACAGTGTGCTCTGATTGGTCGGGACGTTGTGAATCGCGCTGAGCTCCGTGGAGGTGTGGTTTCCTTGTTTAGCGATACACAGCGAAACACAGCCAAACTCATCCTGAGCACACACAAACTCACAGCCGAAGTAAAAACAATAAGTGTGGCTTGATATTGAGTAAGAAAAAGGTTGATAAACGCTGTGAGAATGGGTCTGCAGAGAGAATTTCGCCGCGATCCCAACTGTCTGTTTCAGCCTGCAGCCAGGGATGAGAAATCAGCAGAGCTGCCTGCACTGAGTGTGTGTGTGAGGAAGTCCGTGGATTGGTCAATTTGACCAATCAGCAGAGGCTTAACGTAACGGCTTACGTAACGTAACGGCTCCACGGATTGGTCCATTTGGTTCCGGGTACGAGCTGACGTCAGCTCGTACCAGGAATCAAACGGACCCATTCGTGGAGCAAAGAAAGAAACTGAGAAATCTCCAACGAGGCGTTTTGGGGAGGAATTTTCTATGTTAGAGTTTTACTCGCTACAGGGTGTACTTTGAGGGTTTGTGACTCTGCAGACCGTTTACATGCAGAAAAACCTTCATAACACACAAGGGACGGGTAATAACCAGAAAAGCATGACATGGGCCCTTTAACTCTTTTTAGGGTGCAGCTATATGTTTTATTTATTTCAAAGTGGCCCATTTTAATTATATTCATTTCCTTCAATGCACAGAGGACTCCCCAAGTGCTGTGTTGATTTATTTTAAAGTAGGCCTGTTTTTTTTAATTCTCCTTATAAGAGTTCTTTGTTTATTATTAGAGGTAACAGTTTTCTATAATGTAATAAATAATAAATGCAAAAAAACTGTAGTTTTTGTCTTGATGTAACAATATATACAACTTTATAAGCTATCAAGCTATCAAATATGTTTTGCGGCTCCAGACAAAACAAATTGGTGGAAAAGGGGGTATTTTGGTTTTACTACCAAAATGCTCTTTTGGTCAAAAAGGTTGCAGACCCCTGACCAAGGCAGTGAGGACATATTTGGACATATGTCTCTGTGTAAGAGTTGGAGTAGGCCTGTTCTCTGTTCACACACATTGTGAGGACCTCTTTACAATATGGGGACAAAGTAACTTGAGCTTTATCAAGAATTAAGAATACATTATTCATTACCATAAATATATGATACTTTTTTCGCTAGATCTAGTTTTTGTTTGCTTTATAGCAGCTCCATTTGCAATATCATCAAGGACAAATATGTAAGACAAGAAACTAAGAAAAAAACATTAAACATAACATGACAATCACTGAAGACAAGATGTTCAAGACCCTTCATTTGACCTGGTATTAATCTTGTATTTAGTTTTAGGACTGACTGGTGCACAAAAGAGTGCTTCTCTAAATCATGGACCCTGTACCTATAAATGTAATGGTAACAATTCATATTCGATGTTCAGGACATTGTTAGGGTCAGAGACAATGCTGATGTGTTGTTTTTTCAAGATATAAAGACTTTAATGGTTGAACGTACGTATTCAAATGTAAAAAATCTGACTAAAACGACTTCCATGACCTGGAAACACACTGTGAAAGGGTTAAATGTGTGTGTTTAGATTGATTCATATATATTTATCCGAAGAGTTGACATAAAATCTTTGAGCAGATTTTCAATTGGTGGAGCAGTTTTGACTTCAAAGCGATTGACAAACACTTGTAGTATAACAATACTGTGAACGACTCAAAATCACACATGTAAAAAAACGAAGAAGAATTGGTCGACTTGCCCGAAATGATCTAAACGAGCAGAGAAATACATGTTTTGTTGTTGTCCTTTTACAGATATGCTCAACGTGGTCTTTCCAGACATTGGAGAGTCACAACCACACTTTAGTGAAGTCCATCTAATCCTCTCTGTCCTGTGCAACAGCTTTATCTGGGATATCAGGAGTCTGTAAAGATGTGAGCGCAGCAGTTTCTTATCTCTTGCTGGTTTAGCCTCAGGCTTTTTCATCCCTGTTAAATTTTCCTTCATCCTCCAGATACAGGCTCTGAAGTGGAATAGCCTCAGGTGCTAGCTTAGTTAGCTTAGCCCCCCACCTGGTATTTGATCCGGCTGAACTGACGGTGTGTTTGGAAAATGCTTTTCACAGTGATCATCTTTAGGTCAGCAATACAAACTATACAATCCCCAAGCGTCCTTCGCCAATGTTGATCAGTGAAAGGAAGAGTGCTGGGCTTTAAAGCCAATTATGGAATTACCACTGTTTAAGTCGCGTGATGCCGATAGGCCCAAAAATACTGTTTCAGATAGACTTACGGTGGGAAAGAGAAGTCTGTAACTTACATATACAAAAACATGACACTTTTGTCACGTGTGATTTCTTGGGTGTTTCGCAGTGAGAAAGTAGTGAGCGAATTGTCTAATAAATCAAAGTAGTTTTTAACCTGTTCAACCAACATTTAAAAACCTATGAATGTGTCATACCCACTTAACGGGAAGAAACTCAGCTAACTGACGATACAAACCATTTTTACCGAAACAAAACACAAGTCTCACAAGAAGCGTCTAAATGAGCCCTGAGCGAAAAAATGCTAACACACTTAGCACAGAACTCTAGGTATAAATATCCTTATTACATATCGGATCTGCACAAACCAGATATCGATTAGCAAGCTGAGATTCCACAGATTCTAGGGGTATAAGTATCATCACTGAGCGATCAAAACTCGCGACAGGGGAAACCAACACAGACATCACAACACGGAGCTTTACGGAGCAAAAACGGGACATTGTCTCACCTTGCTGTTGTTCTGATCAAAAAGTTGTGTTCAATGGCATTAAAATGATAAAAACGCTGCTGAAGGTTAATCCAAAGTGTCTGAAATGATTACTGATAATCCATCTTCATATTTATGTTAATAACGGAGTTTTCATATATAGTTACTTCCCAAAACAAACACTTGAATAGCCCTTATTTAAATCATTAGGTCCGAACATAGTAAAACCGCTAATAGCGGAATTTTTAGGTTTTTTTACGGTTGATCCATGTTTTTTGTTGACCAGGATTTGAGCGATTTAAGGTATGAACGACTTTAACACTGTATCAAGTTATCTTTATACATCTATGGGCATATGCCCTACATGCTCCAGTAATATAGAGAACATGAAACATGAAACAAAATGAAGCAAAGTTAATGGGAGCTGCCGTCCGATAAAGAAGTCACAATCCTCTTTCTGTTATTCCAGGGATTTCAACATTTCATGACGTTCATCCGTGAAAGGAGGGATTTTTGCTCGGTTGTCATTGAAAATGACGACACAACTTTACAAATGACTCAAAAGCAAATTCAACCAACAGAATGAAAATGTGAAAAGCAGTTTTTGTGCTTAAGCAACTAAACTGCCTCATAGAGTTTGGCTAATCTCCTTAATATTCTCTTTACTTCACTATAAAAGAAAGGCTGCATCGTCTATTCAAGCACACTTTTAATGTACCGACTAAAGTTCATCCATCAATACATAATACGCTTTCTTTTTACCTTTGTCCACCCCAAGAGGAGGAGGAGTATAAATACCTGTTTGAAACTTCCCCTCCACTATCTCTAACAAAATACACCTACAACAAAAAAATACAGACATTTATCCATCGTTTAAATATCCTAATTCTGGGAATTGAAAAGAGAAGTGGTTTAAAGGTCAAAGATGGGTTCGGGTAACAGTACAACAGGAAAATGTGATGTCTGGGGATGCAACATGGATGAAAGAGAAGGATGAAAGGAATATAAAAAGGTTAGAAAAGTGGCAAAGGAACTATAATTTCACGGGAAGACTAGGGGTAGAGGAATGTGAGAATTTGGTTAGGGGTATTGTCAAATATCTGGAACAAACTCCCAGAAACCTGCAGGTCCGCTGCAACTCTGACTACTTTTAAATCCAGGCTGAAGACTTTCTATTTGACGCTGCTTTTTTGTTATGCCAGGCTGGGACCTTCTCAATATAACTGTATGTTATTGAATTACAGTTTCCAGATTTAGAGAGGCTTATCGTCTCTTCCGCAATTATTACAAGATGTACCCATGTTAAAGGGCCCATGTCATGCTTTTCCGGTTATTACCCGTCCCCTTGTGTGTTATGAAGGTTTTTCTGCATGTAAACGGTCTGCAGAGTCACAAACCCTCAAAGTACACCCTGTAGGGAGTAAAACTCTAACACAGAAAAGACCTGTCTATGCTGCCCCAGAACGCCTCGTTGGAGATTTCTCTTTTTCCATTGTTTGCTTCCTGGGTTCTGTGACGTGTGAATACCCAAATCAACAACAAATGACCGGATTGGCCCAAATGGACCAATCCGCGGAGCACCTCACACACCAGGATCCCTTGGCTAACTAACAGGGAGTCCCATTGACTTGCATAGAGCTCCCTGAACGCTGGTAATAGACGAGTTGGGATGGCGGAGAAATGCTCTCCGCAGACCCATTCTCACAGCGTTATAAACCTTTTTCTTACTCAATATCAAGCCACACTTATTGTTTTTACTTCGGCTGTGAGTGTTTGTGTGTGCTCAGGATGAGTTTCGCTTGTTCTCGCAGCAGCAGCTCACAGCAGCTCGCAGCAGCGGCGAGCAGCAACGAGCCTCGCAACGTCCCGACCAATCAGAGCACACTGGGCTCACAGGGAGGGGGGGCAGGAGCTCCAACAAGCCGTGTAGGACAGAGAGTGAATACACATACTATACAGAGATGCTGTATGAGAAACCAATGTGAGTTTGGAACATTGCACAATATAAATCTATTCTAGTAGACCTCAACCATGGAATTATGATCAGTAGAAATGGCCATGACATGGGCCCTTTAAGTAAATTGGCCAAGGTCAGAGCAAGTCCAAGGGAGGTCTTCCTCAGATATAATACAGTTAAAGTCGTGGTTCATATCCAGCATGCATTAGCTAAGAAAGGATAAGGATGTTGGTGTGTTAGTTAATGTAAGGAAAATTATATGTGTTCATGTGCAAACGTATATATATTTGTTAATTGGATAATTCATATCCTGCAAGACTCCTAAAGACGTCATGAGATAATGACCTTTCGACATCTGGAACATACATGTTGCTCTGATGGTTGTTGGTGCGTCCATTTGGAAAACGTGATGTTCGTGTGCTAGTTAAACATGATTAGGGGAAATGAGTGTGTGGTCATTACAGCTGCTATATAGGCTGTGTGAAACTTCTACTTTGTTGGGGGCATTCGCGCGATTGGCTGCTGTGGCAGAAGGTCAATCAATCAATCAATCAATGTTTATTTATATAGCCCAATATCACAAATGTTACATTTGTCTCAGTGGACTTCACAGTTTGTACAGAATATCAGTAGACAATACGACACCCTCTGTCCTTAGACCCTCACATCGTACAAGGAAAAACTTCCAGAAAAAGGAAAAACCCCACAGTTTAAAGGGGAAAAAAAATGGGAGAAACCTCAGGGAGAGCAACAGAGGAGGGATCCCTCTCCCAGGACGGACAGACGTTCAATAGATGCCGTGTGTAAATTGAGAAGATAATACATTTACAACATAGGTAGTCCAAATGTTTGGAAATGCATGTGTCTATAATAAGAAGATGAATCCCCGAGGATATCCATCCAGAACTTATGATCCAGGACCACAGCAACAGGCACAGCCATGACTCAAGATCCAGGGCTCGCGATCCAGGACTCAGGACCACAGCAACAGGATCAGCCACGACTCAGGGTCCCGGCGTAGATAGACACCAAAAAGAAATTTGGGGAAGCTGGGTTATTCGGAACATGAGAGTACACAGGTACAGACAGAGAGAAGGAAGAAGTAAAGTAAAGTGTCCCCCGACAAACTAAGCCTATAGCAGCTAAACTAGGGGCTGAATCTAATCAGCCCTAACTATAAGCTTTATCAAAAAGGAAGGTCTTAAGCGCACTCTTAAAAACGGATAGGGTGTCTGCCGCCCGAACACAAACTGGAAGCTGATTCCACAAATGTGGAGCTTGATATGAAAAGGCTCTGGCTCCCATTGTACTTTTAGAGACTCTAGGAACAACCAACAACCCTGCATTCTTGGAACGCAATGCCCTAGTAGGACAGTAGGGTATAATGAGTTCTTTAAGGTAAGATGGCGCCTGCCCATTAAGGGCTTTGTAGGCGAGAAGAAGAATTTTAAATTCTATCCTATGTTCTATAGGGAGCCAGTGTAAGGCAGCCAGAACAGGAGTAATGTGGTCCCTTTTCCTAACTCTGGTTAGTACACGTGCTGCAGCATTTTGAATGTGAAGAAGGTGATGTTGTACTCCAATATTATTATTGTTGTTGCGTAACTGAATTAATAATTAATCTCAACCATATTTGTGTGTTTGTGTTTTATTGATCTCTCTCTGTGTTAACATTTAAGGTTGGTGAGCCATAAATTGCACTAACAATATATTCATATCTTACACTGCACTGTAACCTTTATTCATGTACCTGTGTTATTCATGTTTTTTATCTTTGCTTTTTAATGTTTCTAATGTGTTTTATGCTCTTAATGTCTTTCATTTTTGTAAAGCACTTTGAATTGCCTTGTGTTGAAAAGTGCTGTATAAATAAACTTGCCTTGCCTTGCCTAAAACCCTGAGAAAGGGAAACCATCACAGCTTCCTCTCTGGGCATAACTCAAACTAAACTACCTAAACTGAAATCAGTCATCCAAGGACGAGGAACAAAAATGGCCGACTGTCAGCATGGCGCGTCTCGTAAACAGAGTTTCAGAGCACATTTTCCTGAGGTCAGGCAGAACTGCATAAATCTCAGCCGGTTTTGTCGCTGTTAAAGGGCCATTAAGTTAGATTTGTTCAGCCTCATGGCACAGATGACTGCAGTATATCTCGATAAGGTTTTTGATCAATGCTTCAGAGATGCTTTGGCAGTGTGATGAGAATCTGGCTTTATTATCTGGCATCACATCTTTCCACTGAGGCCCTTTTTTGAGATGCCTCAGCAAACTTTGATGAAAGTAATTGAGCAAAGAGAGGAAAATCATTTAATTATTTCATGTAGATTTATCGGGTTGCTTGTGGATTAAAGCCAATAACCCAAGAGTCACAAGATTTTATTTGCACAGGTTTAATGTCTGTTCATTTTTACAAGATTTAATATATTGGCGTGTCTGACTGAAGCGTTAAAGGAATAATTAGGAAATGGGAGATATGCCTACTCACTTGTGCTCCAATATATAACTGATATATCGTTACCGCTCTGTTTCTATATGTTTAATGTGGAGATGGAGCCAAAGACAATGAGCCTTGCTTAGCATCAAAAGACAAAACAGCAAATAGTAACAGCATGTAACTTCCTCTAAAACCACAACATGCCGGATATACGTTTTTGTTCACGAATGAATGATTGAGAGGCATTGTGTTGATTAGAAGGCGATCTTTCCATTCCTTTGCCAAGTTTCTAACATGTGCATGACGTATGAAATGTGCAAGATGTGCATGTGGTCGACTGGAGACATCAAGACAATATCATGTTGTTCTTCGATGCAGCTGATACTGAACTAAACATTTCAAAAAAAATGTTATGCGGTCAGTCTTTCACTTTCTTCCAGAATTAAATGTCTTCACTATATTGCTATAAGATTGTGCACGGATATTCATGGTGCCCAGACGATTAACCCTCGTGACTTTGGTGATTCCCTAACTTTTACCTCTAGCGCCATCAGCATTTTGACATTTTTGCCTTTTAATCAAATATATCTTGGCAATTATGTTATAGATTGCCATGACTTTTGGCACAGATATTCATGGTGCCCAGAGGATGAAGTACGACTTCTTTTGTTCCAACAAAATGGATTGATTGGCACAAAATGTGGTTTCCAGATGATGAACAATCATGACTTTGGTGATACACATTCTTTTCTGGTACTAGCAGCAGGTTTACATTGTCTAATTCTAATAAAATATCTTGGCAAATATGGATGCCAATTATTGGAACAGACATTCATGTCGCTAAAGCCGGGATCACCAACTACATTTGTCCAAGGCCAAAATGTATCCAATAGACACTTTCGCGGGCCAGAGATTTATATATATAGCCCAGAATTTTGAAGTTGTTGACAGGGGCGGGGGGGGGGGGGTGCTAGTGGAGCACGCTCAGGTACTGCGGAGCACATAAGGAAGGCTACTGTCCCGCAGCTGCTGCCTCTCTGTTGGACTCCGGTACTGCACATTACTCACGAGACTTGTAAAAAAAAAAACGAGTTGGAGGGGAACGCACTAACCAGTCCGCCAACGCCACAGTCACCCCCGTCGTGTGGGCCGGATGAGAATGTCTGGCGGGCCGGATGTTGATGGTCACTGCCCTAAAGGATGAATCCTTAGCATTCCCATGCCAAAGCTTTCACCTAGCCTTTGGAAAATCGCAATATCTACAGGATCGATTGGCATGCAAAGACATTTATGGTTCCCAGATGATGAACCCTCATGACCTTGGTGATCTCTTTCTGTAGCGCCACCAGCAGGTTGACATTGTCTGTCTTTTAAATGGATATCTAAACAAATATGGATGGATTCTTTAACGTTTCCTCTAGCAAACCTATGCCAAAGTGTTCACTTATTCTGTGAAATATCTCAACACCAGCAAGATGGATTGGCACACGATTTGGTATGGACATTCATGGTTTCCAGACAATGAACCGTCATCTTTGTTGATCCACTTTATCACCACCACTATGGCAATTTTCCAATTTGCGCTTTTTACGAGTTCCTGACTAAACTGTCAAATGTATTACTATCCCATCATCCAAATATTCTACATGGTAAACATAATTATTAGCGCTTTAATATACATTATACAAGGACTGAGAATTGGACAGGGGCTCTAGATCATGTTGAGAACCAAATACATGGTTGTTAGAGGAAGATGGATGTCGCAACACTCCTGTTTCCGGCTCTCGGCAGATAAGCTAAAGGCAGCTGTGGAGCCGGTTAGAAAAGACATTTCACCCTGTTCCAGTCGACAAAGACTTTTGATGTGTGTGTGTGTTTGTGGGTGAGTGTGAATACATGTGTGTATGTGTGGTTGGAGGTAAGATGAGGTCCTTTCTGTTCTGCAATCTGCCTCCATTTCCTGTTCTGTGACTAGCTTCCGTTCCAGTATTGTTAACAGATTCTCTACACAGCGGCTGCTTCCCTTCAGTCCAGACAACCTGCCTGCACGGCTTCCTGATGTGTGTGTGTGTGTGTGTGTGTGTGTGTGTGTGTGTGTGTGTGTGTGTGTGTGTGTGTGTGTGTGTGTGTGTGTGTGTGTGTGTGTCTATACTTGCATCGATGTGTGTCAATGTATATTTTCTCTTGTGGTTGTTGGTTCTCTACAAGCAAAGATGAAGTAATTGCGCCTTTGCCTTTTAAAGAGGAACACACTGATAGTATCTTCCTCTTTCACTGTTAAAATCATACCTCTTATTTAAAATCAACTCCTATTTGAAAAAAAAACGAGAAGCTAAGAGATGAACCCTTCCTCTAAAGATCACTGTTTAAAATGTTCTCACATTTCAAATAAGTCTGTTTCATTCACCCAACATGCAATTTAAAGAAATGAAGTCAAGTATTCATTTGAAAGACGTGTTTGTTGCAAAGTGGTCATTCATTTAGCATGTGATGTACCAGTTTATTCATTAAAGACATTGCTCTCTGTTCTTTACTGAGTACATCCTGCTGTGTATCAGTACTTTCAACCCTATAACATAATGATTATTTCTGAAACAACCCCAAGATATTAGAGTTCCCCTCGTGTCTTGTTCCTGAAGTTTAACTCAGCTCTGAGTTTACCAGCCAGGTTGGAATAATCAAGCCTCTGCAGATCAGAGACGAACTTCAAGATACCCTTCTCGAGTTGGCAAAGCTTCCCTGAGAGGTCAAGTAAAATGTGGGTTTGTTGAAAGTGTTGTTTAATGTTTAATAAAATGTTGGCTATGTTAACTTTTGTGTTCCTTCTATTTTTTTATTTTCTTCTACTCCTCATTGAAAATAACCTTTTACATACATAATTTGATTGTGCATGACTGAGTGTTACTTAACAATGTAACACAAGCAAGCCTACAGTGTGTGTGTAACTAAACTGAAAGAGAAGATGAGGAGAACAATCTCCTGTATTTCAAAATGTTGCGATGATCTGTAAAGAAACATTTTAAAATAGAGTGATGGCAAAGCAACAGATATCTCAAAGACTTCCTTACAGAGCATCATAAGCTCACTTTTGTCAATTGTTATCTTCAAATGACTTGAATGGAGTCTTTACGCCAAACTTAACCCTTAAACAGTGAGGACAATTATATTTTTGAACATTAAATATTATCTAGATCCTGTTGAAATATTTTGTGCATGTTTGAATTAAAATAGTTTGCATGTGTATGGTTTTGACACTCTTTGAAGTGGCATGTAACACCGAAACTTATTTTCATTATCGTTTGATTCGTTTGAAGCCCAAAGAGATGTCACAGTCCAAAAAAGAAATTAAAGTTAAAAAAAATAAGAATTTAGTCCAATACGATTTAAAATTGGAAAAACTGATTTGAAAACTGAATTGCAAAGTATTTCAATCATTGTTTCAATCATCGATTAGTCGACTAATTCTTGACATTGACCGACCAAACCACTCCGGAAGTGAACTTCTCTGTTAACAGCCATCATGCAACTGCAACTCCAAAACAGGAAGGAAGTGAGTTTCATTTCATCATATGGCCTACAGCAAATTATGGCTCAAATATAGAGTATTATATTTCATCTATTGAAATATATAGCTAAACAAACAGTCTCTTCTCGTAAATCTAGACATAATTCAATATACACAGATCAATGTTGCTTCGATTAGGACATATGGACAGGTGGTTTTGGCTGACAGCAGCAACAAGGTGTCTAAAATGTAAAACCTTTTTCAGAGCAGCACACACACACACACACACACACACACACACACACACACACACAGCATCAGGTCTAAAACCACCAGACTAAGGGACAGTTTCATCCCACAGGCCATAAGATTGTTAACCACTTGAACTTTTGAAAGAACAACCATTACATTCATCTGTTTGCAACTCATATACATCAATATTCCAATTACTGTATATAGACTCCTTTAAACAATAAAAGCCTTGAAACTTGAAACACACACTCACACACACACACTCACACACACACTCACACTCACACACACACACACACACACTCACACACTCACATGCGCTTTGGTTCTGGAGATCCACGTCTCCAACAGGAGCGCGAGCCGCGTCTCGTGGAACCTCCCGGTGGTTTTCACCGCGATGAAGATGTCCTCCAGCTTTAATTCCGGTAGAGTGGCATGTGCGCTTTCAGAGTCTGAGTGTCCTCCGTCCTCCTCCCTGCTGTCGCTGCTGTTTCCACCCGGGATCTGTGCGTCCCTGGCCGGGGAAGGAGCCTCCTGGATGGACCGCTGGAGGGGACCGGGAACCAGAGGGTGAGCCACGCTGAGTTTGGGGAGGCTGCTGCTGCGTAATTGGAAATCCACATAGAGGATGATGAAGAAGGTGCAAATAAAGATAGGCAACTTCCGACGTATCCATCTCTTCTTCTGCATGGTAGAAATATGATTTTATATTCCGTAAATCATGAAAACATTGTCGTTGTCCTCTCATATAAAATCCTCATTTTTGGTTTGGTTTTGTTGCGGTTCCTCCATCACCTCGCCGTCTTCCTTCTTAATAACTTTTATCAATAGTCTTCCTCATTAATCAACTGCTAATTTACTGTTGAATGTTGTCAACAATGTGTAGTAATCCTAGTCCTTCTAAACAAAATAGCCGGTTTTAAAGAGGCTACATGACATGAGTTGTTTCCTCTAATGATCTGAAGTCACTCGCATCTGTTTGACCTGTCACAGCTTCAGCTCTGCCCACATTGTCACAGTGTCAAGTCTCACAGAATCTCAATAGTGGGACTTCCTTGTTTGGATTTCAAAATAAACCACAACAGTGATCATACGTTTCTACTTCCGGTTTGAATATGGGCTTGGGAGTATTAAATCAAAATTGCATTTTAAATTAAAAATAAATAGTTAATTTGTAGAAGAATGTGTTTTTCTGACTCGCAACTTACAAACTACTAAAATGCTGTCATGAACCCTTGAAGAATTTTCATATAATGTAATCACTTGCAAGTCAAGTCCCTCGTCAAGTCCCATGTCAAGTCCCAAGCCAAGTCCCAAGCCAAGTCCCAAGTCAAGTCCCAAGTCAAGTCCCAAGTCGAGTCCCACGTCAAGTCCCAAGTCAAGTCCCACGTCAAGTCCCACGTCAAGTCCCACGTCAAGTCCCAAGCCAAGTCCCACGTCAAGTCCCGAAGTCAAGTCCCAAGTCAAGTCCCACGTCAAGTCCCAAGTCAAGTCCCAAGCCAAGTCCCAAGCCAAGTCCCAAGCCAAGTCCCAAGTCAAGTCCCAAGTCAAGTCCCAAGCCAAGTCCCAAGCCAAGTCCCAAGCCAAGTCCCACGTCAAGTCCCAAGCCAAGTCCCACGTCAAGTCCCACGTCAAGTCCCAAGTCAAGTCCCACGTCAAGTCCCAAGCCAAGTCCCAAGCCAAGTCCCACGTCAAGTCCCAAGCCAAGTCCCACGTCAAGTCCCACTTCAAGTCCCAAGCCAAGTCCCACGTCAAGTCCCAAGCCAAGTCCCACGTCAAGTCCCACGTCAAGTCCCAAGCCAAGTCCCAAGCCAAGTCCCACGTCAAGTCCCAAGCCAAGTCCCACGTCAAGTCCCAAGCCAAGTCCCACGTCAAGTCCCACGTCAAGTCCCAAATAAAGTTGAAAGCCAAGTCCCAAGTAAAGTCACAAGTCAAGTCCCACGTCAAGTCCCAAGCCAAGTCCCAAGCCAAGTCCCACGTCAAGTCCCAAGCCAAGTCCCACGTCAAGTCCCACGTCAAGTCCCAAGTCAAGTCTGAAATAAAGTTGAAAGCCAAGTCCCAAGTTAAGTCCAAAAACGAGTCCCAAACCAAATCACAAGTCAAGTCAGAATCAATCATAAGCCATGCACCAGACGACCTATTATCACCCTTTAGTGAGCCTGGTGTCATGTGTTTCACTTCACTCAGACAGAAACAGCAAACCACAGAAAGCTCCGCCTCTTCCTTCCTCTTCTGCTCTCACAGTGACTGTCACAGCTCTCTGAGAGGAACAGATGGATCCAAAAACACTGTGAAACTATGTGAACTTTGAAATCGCAAACATGGGGTTTTATCGCAGTACATTTTCATTTGGCTGATAATCAGAGATGGCAAAAGTCAACACATCCTTTACTCAAGTAGAAGTACAAATACTCGTGTTTAAAAATACTCTGGTGAAAGTAGAAGTACTGACTAAACTTCTTTCCTCAAGTAAAAGTAAAGAGGCTTTGAAATGTACTTCAGTAAAAAGTACCCATAACTAGCAGCTGTTTTAAAGAGTACCTGACCTCCCTTTATATTAATAGAACAATAATGTCATTGTTAGCTAATGAATGTTTCCATGCTGAACAACGGCAACATGACAACGTTTTCATTGGTCCCTCTGCTTTAGAGAAGACCAGGAAATGATGGATACACGGATCGTGTTCAAATCAATAGGCACGCAATGACTCTAAATAATAATGATCACGCCACCAAACACACATTCAGACTAAAGGAACCAGCCTGTTTGGAAAATGTAAGAAGTAGAAAGTACAGGTATTTGTGTTCAAAATGTAAGAAGTAGAAAGTACAGGTATTTGTGTTCAAAATGTAAGAAGTAGAAAGTACAGGTATTTGTGTTCAAAATGTAAGAAGTCAAAGTAAAAAGTCATCAGAAAAATAAGTAGTGGAGTAAAGTACTGATACCAAAAAAATGTACTTAAGTACAGTAACGAAGTATTTGTACTCCACTACTTCCCACCTCTGCTGATAATTCAAAATCTATCTTTTTTGACTGCATTCTGGCTTCCTGCACTAATCTACACTTGTAGGGAGGACTTGTGAATTGCACTGATTGCCTCTAAGAGATCTGTGGGTATCTCTAAGCTCTATAGAAGTCCAATACTGTTTCCATTGTCTGCGGTTCTCTGTCTCTGGAGACCGTCACCAAAAGGAGAAAGAGCTCGATACAATTAATTCACCTCAGACCCTCATCGCCACCTTTGTTTATTTGTCCTTTCTCAGCGTTCTCGCCTTACATCCATCCCTCCATCCCTCCCCTCTTTTCTCTAGGTCTCTCTCTCTCTCCTGTACTGACCAGCTGCTTTCCTCTTCCCCACCCTCTCCACTTCTACCCAGAGGTGGGAAGTAGTGGAGTACAAATACTTCGTTACTGTACCTAAGTGCATTTTTCTGGTATCAGTACTTTACTCCACTACTTATTTTTCTGATGACTTTTTACTTTTACTTCTTACATTTTGAACACAAATACCTGTACTTTCTACTTCTTACATGTTGAACACAAATACCTGTACTTTCTACTTCTTACATGTTCCAAACAGGCTGGTTCCTTTAGTCTGAATGTGTGTTTGGTGGCGTGATCATTATTATTTAGAGTCATTGCGTGCCTATTGATATGAACACGATCCGATCATTTCCTGGTCTTCTCTAAAGAAGAGGGACCAATGAAAACGTTGTCATGTTGCCGTTGTTTAGCATGGAAACATTCATTAGCTAACAATGACATTATTGTTCTATTAATATAAAGGGAGGTCAGGTACTCTTTAAAACAGCTGCTAGTTATGGGTACTTTTTACTTAAGTACATTTCAAAGCCCTCTTTACTTTTACTTGAGTAAAGAAGTTTAGTCAGTACTTCTACTTTTACCAGAGTATTTTAAAACACGAGTATCTGTACTTCTACTTGAGTAAAGGATGTGTGGACTTTTGCCATCTCTGTGTGGGACTAATAAAGGTGTTCTGATTCCTCTCCACTTCTACCCCTCCCATCGTGGTCCCGCAGGTAAACCAGAGACGCCCGGGGCACACCCTGGCAGGAAAGGCCCAGGATCGCCTTACGGCCTAGCTGAAAAGGGCTCTTTTCTAAAAACATTGAGTACATCACAGCCCCACTTTGAACAAAGGGCCGGGGGAGTCGAGGGACCGGACCCCCTTTCAGGGCTTTGTCTGTCCGATGCACTGAGCTCAGAGTCAGACACAGACTTGGACTGCACTCAAGAACTGGCATTGGAGAAATCATGCCAAGTGAGGAAGTCATAAGATCAAGGACTGCAGGAGGCTTTACTGTGTTTTAAAGACATTTTCTCAGATGAACTGGACACTTTTTAGAGAATCCAGTCTGGAAAATTGGCCCAAGTTTTGCTTTCACACATTTAGCAGGAGATTGTTTGGTCAGATGCATTTTCATTTACTGGAAATATTACGTTTGGCTTAGACGAAGGGTGGCGTCTGGGTAAAGCGTAAAGGTGAATTTGTCTAATCAGCATCGGCCCTTAGAGACAGACATTCTGAGTCTCTTTGTCCCTTAACTTAACATTTTTGATGGCGTCTTTCAATACGTTTCTTGCAGTTTCATGAGACTGGATTGGACCAAATCATTTTGACAATATGTACTCTTACATATTCCCCTCCAGGTAATGTTGAGATATCACAATGTTTAATTGCATCTGTTAATAAGGCCTAAAACTGTCTAATATGGCAAAGAAATTGTATAAATAGTGAAGGTAAACAGGATGGAAATCTCTCTAAGTCTTTACAGCTGTATAAGCATTGATTTGACGACATTAAGACTAGACAAGACTTGCATTAAAAGAAGGTAAAAGTGCATTTAAGGTGACATGGAGCCCTAATCCTGAGTCCCACTGATAAACTAAACCTCTCAGTGGAAACCCCTCAACTCCACAGCCAGGTGTGTGTGTGTGTGTGTGTGTGTGTGTGTGTGTGTGTGTGTGTGTGTGTGTGTGTGTGTGTGTGTGTGTGTGTGTGTGTGTGTGTGTGTGTGTGTGTGTGTGTGTGTGTGTGTGTGTGTGTGTGTGTGTGTGTGTGTGTGTGTGTGTGTGTGTGTGTGTGTGAGAGAGAGAGTGATATGTCTAAGTCAGAGCAAAGCTTAAGTAGCTGAAAGCCCTCTCTTAACCTTCAGTCTCCGGCTGAAATTCAATTCAAAGAGCCGGCACAGAGCGACAGGAGGGGTGATGTAAATGTGTGTCAGCCAATCAGAGGGTCAGACCACAAAATTAAGACCACAGAAACATGAATAAAATAACAACATGAGGCAGACATTTAAGGTTAACAAAAAGAACAAACATGAGAACAGAACACACACATCTCAAGTAGAGACAAAAGCCAATGTAAAAAGATAGGTCTTCAGTTGCTTTTTGATTTGATGTGCCCTTTCGAAAAATACTTAACCTCAATATCCTCCTGTAGGCATCTCCAGGGTATTGAAGTGTCTGTAAGTTGCTTGTTAATATAAACGTCACAGATGATATAACTCACATAACATTCATAAATAATGATTACAATTCTGAAAAGTTCAAATAGATTCAAAAATATAGCATTTATTTAGAAAGTGGCCAAAAAGTCCTTTCACAATTAAGTATTTCCTCGTCGGGAGACTTTTTTTTATTCACGCCACAGAGGCCAAGATATCCAGATTTTATCGTGAAAAAAAGCGTGATCGTACGACTTCCCAGAATGCAACATGGCTTTCATTTGACCTTCTTGGCCCAGTTTTTGTCTTTACATTTATGGAGAATCCTCCTAACAATGATGTATGTTGTAATTTTTTAAGTAATTTTAGGCTGTAAGACACTTTCAGGTGGATCCCTCTCGATGAAAATCCTCTCAATATTATGCTTTCATTGGGTGAAGACTTACATTAGGAGTCCAGTCACTGAATACGGGATCACAGCATTTCTGTTTAATGTCATCTCTTATCTTCTTCTAAATGGTCAGCAGAGGGCGGTATAGACTCTTGGATTTAATCAGACTGCATTCAACTTGTGACATATCACACTGAGGCTCTCCACTTTCTATAAACAGCTGTCTTAAAGATGCTTGCTTTATATAACATATATTGTTGAAGACATGCATCTTAGAATGTATATAGTCCCTTATCCCTTTTGCTGAAACTGTAGGTCTTCATTAAGGGTTACTAAAAATGAGTAACTTTAGGCTAATAAAATCTGATTACATGTTAAAAAATATGTAATTAGATCATATGTACGTTGGTTTAATATATGGTTTCAAGGATTACTCTTAAAATATGTCACATTTTTTAAATCACAACACATTTTGTTATGATATCCAAGGCTTTAAACTTAAGGAAAAACTCTCTCGGTTGTGCGTGGTGATGAAAAGCTGGTTCGAGGGGCCCCCAGTGAATGTTGGCCTAGGGCCCCCACCGACTCTAGGATCGCCACTGGGTGTGTGAGGAGCTCCACGGATTGGTCCAATCGGTCCATTTGGTCGTCGTTACGTCACTTAGACCAGGAAGAAAAAAATGGAAAAAGAGAAATGGAAAAAGAGAAATGTCCAACGAGGCGTTCTGGGGCAGCATAGACAGTCTTTTCTTTGTTAGAGTTTTACTCGCTACAGGGTGTACTTTGAGGGTTTGTGACTCTGCAGACCGTTTACATGCAGAAAAAGCTACATAACACACAAGGGGACGGGTAATAACCAGAAAAGCATGATATGGGACCTTTAAGATGATTTTGCATTGATAATGTTGTTCCCTTTTTACTTACATTTCAAAACACTGACTCAGATCTAAAAAGAAATGCACATATGGCCCTTATCCTCTTCCGTAGATTTTAATATAAGCAGCAATATTCTCAATTGACACACATTGATTTTAAAGTAATGCAAAAGTGATTTTCAAACATACAATTCCCCTCACTTCCCATGTAAAACAGTAAGAGTGTTTATTTCCAAATCTGGGTTGACCTGTTCCTCCACTTGCCTGTCAGACAGAATGCAGGGCAGATCTCCCACACTCTCATTGCGGATGCACTACTTCCTGCACCGTGACCCCGCCCCTTCACAACAACAAGGAACAGCTGCTCCAGCAACAACACCGACTCAACAGGCGGAGGTTCAGGACTCTTTTCCCGGGTCCACGGAGCTCCCTCCCCCCGGTAATCATGGCCCAGGCGAACATATCGGTAACGGAGAGCCAGTTCCGGTGCCCGGTGTGTCTGGACACCCTGAAGGAGCCGGTTTCCACCCCCTGCGGACACACCTACTGCAAGACCTGCATCAACAACTACTGGGACCTGGCAGAGGGACACTTCAGATGCCCCCAGTGCCGCGAGACCTTCAGCCCGCGCCCCGTGCTGCGCAGGAACACCGTGCTCGCGGAGGTAAGGGGACTGAGTGGGTTTTGATAATTTCTCCCATTTATTGAGACGATATCCCGCATTTGATTGAAAGTCAAATGGCAATTTAGAAAGCAAGAAAAGGCTTTTTAATTTCATTATTTTATTAGTTTATTCCACACATGGCAGTTATTTTAAAACAAAACATGTACACTTTACAAAATATGCACACTTATACTGGTTGTTTTCTTTTTTTCTTTCACCATTAGCTGTTTCAGATGTCAATCAATCAACTAAGTCTGGAAAATAATTGACTTTTACTATATTGCAAAACATTAAAGACGTGCTCGAGGTAAGGGGGACTGAGTGGGTTTTTGATCGTTTGTCCCATAAATTGAGACGATATCTTTCATTTGATTGAAGTCGCCCTTCTGAAACTTGGCTTTTTTAGCTGTCAAATACCAACCAACTATATGTGCATTATGTGCAATATATGCCGTTAATAGCTGTGCAATATATGCCTTGCTTTAACAGATGTAAAAGTCCCCACTGTGGGACTAATAAAGGTTTTCTGATTCTGATTCTGAATCAAAGACAACATGTCAGTTTCTTCAGTGCACCTTTATAATGCCTTTTTCTAAAGGTCCCCTATTATACTGTTTCTCATCAATATATCACAGGTCTCAGATATATACAGAGCCTGTCTCTGATTGGCTGAAACACCAAACAGATCATGGCAGCATCCCATAATCCCCTCTGTTTCAGCCCTGTTTCCAAAGTGCTGATTCTCTGTCTGTTACTTTAGATGAAAATAAGGAGCCACTCCCCACGCCCCTCTGAGAGAGATTTGGTTAAAAAGAACTCAATGGTGCTCTCGGAGGAGATTCAGGTGATAAGGTGGGGGGGGGGGGGTTACCTTGGTTGGTGATTGGCTAATGGTTACACAAGACAAAACATCGTTATGACATCATTATTACACAGAGGGGACACATGTTGATTTAGAAGAGACATGAAGAAGAGGGGACACATGTTGATGTAGAAGAGACATGAAGAATAGGATTTTGCACAATAGGTGATCTTTAAAGTCAACGTTTCAGTTTCTTCAGCGCACCTCCTCTCTTTCTCCCACTTGTGACTCTTTGTCTGCACCTTGTCTCTCTTCTACCCGCAGATGGTGGACAAACTGAAGCTGAGTGAGATGCTCTCGGCTCCGGAGCTCTTCATGGGGGGGTTCGGGGACGTGCCGTGTGACTTCTGTCCTTCAGAGAGCCGTCTGCGGGCGGAGAAGTCGTGCCTCGTGTGCCTGGCCTCGTTCTGCGAGCTGCACGGCCTCCCGCACCGCGACGTGGTGACGCTGCGCCGCCACAAACTGGTGTCCGCCGTGGAGAGTCTGTCCGAGAGGCTCTGTGCTCAACACCGCCTCGGACTGAGGTCTGTAGGGGAGGAGGGGGAGGAGGAGGGGGGGTGGAGAGGAGACTGCCTGCTGTGTGAGGACCAGGAGGAGGTGCATAACGTGGAGGCGCAGAGACACAGGAGACAGGTACAGTAACTAATGAGATCTACTATAGTACTGTAGTTAAGATAAGATACCAGGAGAGGTGTAAAGTAACTAAGTACATTTACTCTAGTACAGTACTTAGGAACAATTTTGAGGTACTTGTACTTTACTTGAGTATTTAAATTTGAGCTACTTTGTACTATAATTATACCAATAGTTTTGTACTTGAGTAACATTTTGAATGCAGGACCTTTATTTGTAACAAAGTATTTTTACACGTGTGTGTGTGTGTGTGTGTGTGTGTGTGTGTGTGTGTGTGTGTGTGTGTGTGTGTGTGTGTGTGTGTGTGTGTGTGTGTGTGTGTGTGTGTGTGTGTGTGTGTGTGTGTGTGTGTGTGTGTGTGTGTGTGTGTGTGTGTGTGTGTGTGTAGCTTCAGCTGCAGGAGGCTCAGAGGACGGTTCAGGTGAGGACACGAACCGGAGAGAGGGAGTTGGAGGAGTTTCAACAAAGCCTGGATTCCCTCAAGGTGAGACACACACACACACACACACACACACGCACACACACACCATGTTACAAGCCTTGGGGAGAGCAACAAAGGAGGATCGCTCTCCCTGGATTAGATTTACATTGCACTTTCTTAATTTAACTTTAATTAGACCATTTCTTTAACTTTCTATGTAAATATTATAACATATGAATATATTTATTTGATTTGATCTTTTTTATCAAACAGTCTTGCTTTAACTTCCTATATTTGTGAACGTCATATGTTTATAAGAATATTCTATCCAATTTCTTTTGGTTTTTTTAATGGATATTTTACTATTTGACTACTTCTCTTAACTTCATAGAATACTTATATGAATATTTCCCTGACGTCAGTGCAATCAATCCGCCTAGTTTGAACTGAGAGGCAGTTTATATGAATGTTAAAACCCCTCTCTCCCACTTTAACATGTATGCAACACCTTCAGCCCTTTATCTCACGTGCTCTGTGGGGCACGTGAGATACAGGGCTGTATAAATAGACTTGTCATTTACATTGCACACACACACACACACACACACACACACACACACAGACACACACACCCCGAGCATCCGGCTCACACACTCTCTATCTCTCCAGTTTCCATTAGCTAAATTACGTAGCAGCCGCTCCTTCAGTCTTCCAGGAAACCGTCTCCTCCTCCTCCTCCTCCTCCTCCTCCTCTTCCTCCCCTGAGCTTTTCACACTGCATTAGCTCTCAAACAGGCTGACATCTTCTTTCTACTGCATGTTAGTTATCTTTCCTATCACTTACAGGGCAGAGGTTAATTCCTGATCACAGCTCCATGAAATGTGCACAATTTGAACTTTATTTGTTTATTTGTCTGCATTCACATTGTCCTAGTGAGGGCTTAAAGGACAATCAGTTCATCTGATCTGCTCACATATTGTTTTTATTGCCTTAAAGGGGACCTATCATGCAAAATGCACTTGTTGATGTCTTTTCTACATAAACATGTGTCCCCGGTGTGTCGGGGAACTCACGCAGCGTCAGAAAATAAAACCCTCTCTCTTTTCCTCCGTACCCAAATCTCTAAAAACGGGGCTACAACGGAACTGATCCAGATTTGCGTCCGATATGACGTAATATCTGAAATGTGGACCCACGGCCCAATCAGAAACGTTGCTATCAGAAACAATGCCCGACTGTTTTGGACGTAATATGGTCGGTGTTTACATTAGCATCGCTAACACTCAGAGCTAACCTGTACTGGAGAGCATGTGTGTGAAGAAGCAGGAAATAAAAAGGAACTCACCTTGTGGTATAACCGGCAAGAGAGAAAGCCTTTGAGCTCCATACTGTTTCAGAAAGAATCCTTGATAATCCATGATATGGCGTTTCATCACGGCAGTATTTAGTTTAGACAGTAGCTGCCGGGTCCCCATGAGCTCAGCCCCCTCCTTTTTATTTATACCCAAAATCATCACTTTAGAAACAGGAAGTGAAATAGAGGGATATGAGGCGTGGCTAGAATGGGTGATCTGTTTGGTATTTTGAGCAAAACACTTCATAGACATGTTTTTTATATATTTTTATATATCTGAGACCTATGCTATTGCCTCAAAATAGCATGATAGGTGACATTTAACACATCAAGACATATAGAAAACTATTCTGTTATAATGTAAGAGTGTAGCATTCATTTTGATAGTATCAAGCATCATGTGAAGTCCCATCTTTGTGATCTTAACTACTTCAGTTTTACTGTCTGTGTGTTTCAGGTGTCAGCGTCGGCTGTTCTGGAGGACAGTGAAGCCGTGTTTGCAGACATGGCCCTCCGTCTGGAGAAAACCAAAGCAGAGGTCAGGAGCGTGTCATCCCCTAAAGCTTAAAGTACTTTAATAAATATATCTGCAAGTCTTACAAAGGAGACGAGAAACAAGTGGATTCTAATCAAGTTTAAGTCCTCAATATTCACAATATCTTTTTATACTCTTAGTATCTTACATAATACATTTCTAACTGGTACATGTCAGAAGGTCTGCTGATTTAAGGAGGTTCAGGGACATAGCAATGTGCGTAATAATAATGATTCTGCTAAAATCAGTATTTGTACAGGAGATGGCAGCAGTAGATTTCAAAAGCAGCTGAAATAGCCTTCAAAGTAGGAGAAATTCAAATTGAAAAACGTAATATCGTTCTGCTTTTAGATTATAAACCGGAGCACTACAGCGCTGAGGTTATTGGGAGCTGTTCGATGCTATGATGCTTTATTTTTTTGGACGTTTAAACATTTTCATACAACAATTTTGCAGGTTTTAGTTAAAGACGTGAATAAATACTTGGTATCAGTAGCAGTACAAGCTGTTTTCTTTCAACTGTAATCTTGCTGTGATGATGTTTTACCCTGTCTCTCCATTGCATTATGCAATGTTTGGCTCCAAACACCAAACAGGTCATTGTAGCATCCCATAATCCCCTCTGTTTCAGCCCTGTTTCCAAAGTGCTGATTCTCTGTCTGTTACTTTAGATGAAAATAAGGAGCCCCTCCCCACGCCCCTCTGAGAGAGATTTGGTTACAAAGAACACAATGGTGCTCTAGGAGGAGATTCAGGTGATAAGGGGGGGGGGGTTACCTTGGTTGGTGATTGGCTAATGGTTACACAAGCCAAAACATCGTTATGACATCATAAAGTGGCCAAAATCTGATCAGCTCATTTTCAGATAGGTTTTTATAGAAATGGATCAGGAGAAAAAGAGAGAGAATCTTTGTTCCTGAAACTTTCAGAGTCTCTTTACACAGAGGGGACACATGTTGATGTAGAAGAGACATGAAGAAGAGGGGACACATGTTGATGTAGAAGAGACATGAAGAAGAGGGGACACATGTTGATGTAGAAGAGACATGAAGAAGAGGGGACACATGTTGATGTAGAAGAGGCATGAAGAAGAGGGGACACATGTTGATGTAGAAGAGACATGGAGAAGAGGGGACACATGTTGATGAAGAAGAGACATGAAGAAGAGGGGACACATGTTGATGTAGAGGAGACATGAAGAAGAGGGGACACATGTTGATGTAGAAGAGACATGAAGAAGAGGGGACACATGTTGATGTAGAAGAGACATGAAGAAGAGGGGACACATGTTGATGTAGAAGAGACATGAAGAAGAGGGGACACATGTTGATGTAGAAGAGAAATGAAAAAGAGGGGACACATGTTGATGTAGAAGAGACATGAAGAAGAGGGGACACATGTTGTTGTAGAAAAGACATGAAGAAGTGGATTTTGCATAATAGGTGACCTTTTAATCCGAACGTGTCCTCGTGTGCCGCAGGTCAGAGCGCGGCTGGAGACGAAGGAGCGGGCGGTGGTGGGGCGGGCGGAGCGAGACGTGGAGCAGCTGGAGAAAGATCTGGAGGATCTGAGGAGGAGAGAGAAGGAGATCTGTGAGCTGCTGCAGAGCGAGGACAACACACACTTCCTGCAGGTGAGGGGAGACAGATTGTAAATACGATAATACTTTAATGGTCAGATCCAGTCTGAAATGCTCCTTGCATCACAGCAGCTCCATGTGAAACATCAACAGACACATATCAAGACACAACACATGAACAACAAACAGCAAACATTTAACATAACATAAAACATTAGAGATAAAGAAACAAATATATTCTGTCAGTGTTAGCTTTAAAGTTAGTTCAAACTAATCTTTTATTAATTCAATAGACTAAACTAAGATATGTAGTTGGTGAGGTCAGTGGCATCTGTTGTCTCTGTAAACATGCCTGGATGGAGCAGGAAGTGATGGATGAGTCAGCGGTGGAAAAAGACTGTTTGCAAATTGAATAACACACAGACTAAAAGAGGATTTTCCACTCTCTCTCTCTCTCTCTCTCTCTCTCTCTCTCTCTCTCTCTTCCTCTCTCTCTCTCTCTCTCTCTCCCTCTCCCTCTCCTCTCCCTCTCTCTCTCTCTGTCTGTTTGACCCCAGGCGGCCCCCCTGCTGTGCGTCCCTCTCTCCTCTCGCCCCTCTCTCTCCCTCTCTCTCCCCCCCGAGGGGTTCAGTGGCGCCCGCAGAGCACTGAGTCGTCTGCGCAGCCGCATGGAGGAGCTCTGCAGGGAGGAGGGGGAAAAGATCAGCCACGCAGGTACAGAAGAGAGCGTCCAAGGGGTTAGAACAACACTCAGACATGGAGACACTAGCGCTACTCTAAAGCATATTGTTGGGAAAATAGTGAATGTTCTCTTCCAATCTGAGAGTAACATGATAACAAAGGTGTCCCAACTGTAGCTGTGTACATGACAGGATGTATGATTACCTAGAAGAGCATCAGGACTGTTTTAGGCATATGATAGCTATCATCATATGATGATACCGTGAACCAGGAAATAAAATACAATATATCATGTATTTAAGCATATAATATAACTATTGCAAATGTTCAGTACGGGTAAAGTAGATTCAAACACACGAATGCACAAAAATTCATGCTTGTTTTGTTTTTGCTTCCAGTTAATGAGAACTATGTGTCGGGTGGAGAGTGTGTAAAAGGTAAGCAGAAGACACATGATACACACACACACACACACACACACACACACACACACACACACACACACACTGACCCATTTTGAAGATGCTGAAGGTTTGACATGACATCTAACACTGTGAGGGTCAGTGTGAATGATTCATGAAGCAGAGGAAGGAGCCTGAACACAGTCATTCTGATCTGTTCAGCTTAGCTTCACTAATACCATTCAAAGTCCAACTCTCTAGGGAATAAGTCACAAAAACAACATGTGTATATCTTCCCCTCAGCCTGTGTTACCTTACCTTGAATTATTGAAGGAAACGTTGCTTTTATCCCATGCCTTCCCAGTCAGAAGTGTTTAAAATATGAAAATGTTTTGGAAGTAGTGAGCATACGACCCGAGAATGGACTTGGATTATTCTGTACGAGCTGTCTGTGAGTTTTTAAACAGATTTACTGAAACAAATAAAAAATGATTTTGGGTTCTTTGTTCACCATTCAAGGTAACACGGAGTAACGGTCATTTTGTATTCCTTGAGGATAAAACTAGTCGTTGTATGGAAGTGTTTCAATCAAAATGTGTTTTTTTGTCAACTTGGATTTAGTTATTATCAGTGTTATTGAGTTAAGAATATATCAAATCATTGATATGTATTGTATTGGGGGGGTGCCTGTGCAGAGAACTCCAAACCATCACAATCTGCAGGGCAACACACCGCAGGGGGTAAGTTTAAAATGTGGGGTTTTGGTACTTTTTTGGTGAACTAACTCTACATTCAACAGCTGATTCTGGCTTTGTTGGCATGCTCACTAACCAGCAGATCTATTGACTTTAAAGGAATAGATTGGCATGTTTTGGGGAACATGCTTATTCGCTTATTTGCAGAGAGTTACCAGGCCTTTTCCCCAAAATGCTGAACAACTCCTTTAATAATAAAGCAACTATATGTAAGATTTTGCAAAATAATGGTCTAAAAAGGACGTAGCACTCTTTCTAATCAATGTTATTGTCATTATGATATATAAATCATGTCAAACCTGCTCCTTGCAAACTAATTCTACATGTAGTCACTTTATTGTTACTAATACGATGATAATAAGCACAGTGGCTCGGCTAGCTTTGTTTCTTTAACAAGTTGTTAAGACTGAATACTATTAACGAATGTATTCACTTCAAAGAAAAAGCGTTGCATTTTTTGGGAAGCATGCTCATTTGTTTTCTTGTGAGTGTTATGAAGCATATTTCCCAAAATGCAGAACTATTCCTTTCGAAACAAAGCAACTAGGATCTTAATTGTAATCTGGCTCTATCTCTTGGGTGTAAGGTGCTGTTTACACGGGAACGAAACGGGTTGTATCCGCTACTTTTCTCTCGCGTATAGCCCGTTCGTTCACACGAGGCCGTAACGGAACCGCGGAAACGGACCCCGCAAACGATAACGGGTCCCAAGGTGGATAGATCTGCGGACGGAACGCTCTGGGGGGCCAAACGGCTCCGTGTGTACGCCCTATACGATCATTTCCTGATAACGATGAAGCCATAGCCCCACCTCTCCCCACCTCTGCTGCTCACTGCTGCTGCTACTGCTACTGACCATGCTACAGATGTTAGTGCAAAATTCTACAGCTCCTCGACCACAACCATCAGCAACAAGTGGACATGGAGAATTACATGAACTACATGTTGCTAAATCCACGCGGGGCATAAACAGAAGGGCAACCATGCTCGGGGGTCTTCTTCGCTGCTTTTGGTGTATTTTGTGGCAAAAGTACAGCGCCACTTACAGGCCCGGCATATGTACTACAGCGTCTCCAGTGGTCTCGTGTGAACGGACACGTTAAATGAGCCGAATGCGTGTGAACGGAAGACTTTTTGGATAACGAATTTGGTCCGTTTGCGCTCCCGTGTAAATGGGGTGTAAAGGACACAAACTGCACCAGCTTTCATGAGATGTTGACATTTTTCCAGAAAGAAAACACACCAAAATCATTAAAAGACGCTCCTCACAAACAAATTCTACAAGTAGTGACTTTAATGTTTGGTTCTAATGCTATTTCACAAATGCTTGGTAAGGTTTGTTTGTTAACACGGTGTCATAACTAAATAATCTGATTTATTGGATTTATGTCATTCATCTTTTCCTATGTGGTTCCCTCTGTGTGGATGCTCCGACTTTTACCTCCTGTTTGGTCATGCATGTATTTTTCATCCCTTGTCTAACTCATAATGTCTTTATCTAACATTGCGTGACATTTCTTGCACTTATTTCCTTCCGTCTCCACAACATGGACAAAAGTAATAACTAACAGTGTCTCTTTGTCTTCTCTCAGCAGTGACAGTGTCGTCCTTCCCTCTGTCCTCTCTGTCTCTGCAGCCGGCCGATGAGAGGATGAGAGCAGCTTTCCTCAGGTGTAAGTACCCTTCTCTCCTTTCCTTATCTCCTTTCCTTCTTCATCCCTTCTCAGAACCAAACATGGAGAAGTTCAGTTATTATGCTCCAAATATCTGGAACAAACTCCCAGAAACCTGCTGGTCCGCTGCAATGACTGTTTTTAAATGCCATTTTCTTAATGTCTTTCATTTTTGTAAAGCACTTTGAAAGGTGCTATATAAATAAACTTGCCTTGCCTTCTCTTCCTTCCCTCTGGTGCACCTCTTCAGTTTCTCCCATCTCCTCTCTTTCTTTGAGACTCTTTCCATGCTTCCCCTTTCTTCTCTCCATGCTTCGGGCTCAGGAGATAATGAGAGAAACCTGAGAGTCCTGTCTGGATCTTTATCAATGATGGATGGCAGTCATAGTGTATTTATGACGGACAGGTTCTTTATTAAAAGCAGCGCCTCGTCCCGATGGAAAGGATGCAGCTGACAGGATGAAAACACACCGTCACCTTGTCATGCATTCATTATTCATTTAGTCAGAGGAGGATTAGGGTTATCTGCCTCATCTATCCCCTCTGTGCCAAACTGTCAGCTGGCTTAACAATGTGGCAGTTTTTGGTGTCTGACTCAACTCTAGAGTAGAAAAAGGAAGTAGATTTCGCGCCTGCGTCATCACCAACAAGTTATCTTAAGGTGTCGAAAGTGAAGCCAATGTGGAAATGCATTAAACTGTAAAATGCATTATTTCAAATGGCCAGCAGGGGGCAAATCCACTGGTTGCAAAAAAGTCAAATTCTATAGAAGTCTATGAGGAAATTACCCACATTTTCACCTGATAGATTACCTCAGTTAACATTTTCCTGGTGACTTTATGGTCTTAATACCTAGTTTAAGTCTTCTTTAATTGTCATGATGTTCATTTTCAAAATGTTGGTCCTATTTAGTGCAAAATAGATGATAAGGCAGGGTTTGTTTAAGGGTGCTTCTACTTTGCAATTGAATGGCCACAACCAAGGTGTTAAAGTCTGTGTATTAGTTCCACCATTAGCTCCACCCTCTTGGGTCACTGGTCCCAAAAAACAAGAAGTCAGAGCAGTTCAATCGTCTGGTAGCCCGAGGGCCGTTGGGGCCGTTTGAAGACTCTCCAATCTCCATTCGTCTTCAAACTTCCCGATCTTCACAATCTGCACCTCGTCTTAACTTAACTGCACCATGCATGATGGTCTTGCCTAAGGACCCGTTTGTTCTGGTTATGTGTCCAAACCACTGTTACTTTTACCTTTTTAGTGATTTCCTTCATCAGTTTAAGAAACCTCGAATCGTGAAGTTAAGACCCAAGAAACCTTGAGTCAAGTCCACTTTCACCGAGTCGTTAGTACAGTCTATTTTCAATGTCATCCTGAGGATCTTCCTGTAGCAAGGGCTTTCTAAAGGTGGTCCACAAACCAATGAGTGACACCACAGTGACTCCATCCATCAGAACACTTCCGATACCAGAACTTTTAGGAAGGGATTAGCCAACATCAGTCTCCCTTGAAGAATATTTTCTCCAGCTTGTCCTTCTTCTTGAAATCTCATGTCTTGTTTTCCTTCCCTTCTAGTTTCATGCCGCCCCTCCTTGGACACCGACACTGCCCACCCTACCCTGGTTCTCCTGGAGGGTCCCCAGGGTGCCCACTGTGGAGAGGAGCCCCAGTCCTACCCTCCTCACCAGCAGCGTTTCGACTCCGTCGCCCAGGTGCTCTGCAGGGAGGGCCAGTTTGGAGCCAGCTACTGGGAGGTGGAGTGGAGGGGCGGAGGGTGGGTCGATATCGGCGTCACTTACAAAGGAATCGGACGAAAAGGCGGCGGGAAACCTTGCCTTTTGGGGCGAAACGAGAACTCGTGGCGTTTGAGGTGCACTCACGCAGGATACACCGCTTGGCACGATAACCGGAAAACCACGGTTGCTGCCCCCCCTTGCCCGAGGATTGGTGTTTTCTTGGAGAGGCAGAAAGGAGCGTTGTCTTTCTACAGCGTGTCGGACACCATGGTGCTTCTGCACACGTTTCGATGCCCGTTCTCTCAGCCGCTTTACCCCGCGTTTCGCCTGGACCTGGACTCCACCCTGATCCTCTGCCCCTATGAGGGAGGAGGATGTGGGAACCAAACCTAATATTGCCCAACCACTCCTCCCCAAGGACCAGAGATGTCAGAAGTACACACATCCTTTACTCAAGTAGAAGTACAGATACTCGTGTTTAAAAATACTCTGGTAAAAGTAGAAGTACTGACTAAACTTCTTTACTCAAGTAAAAGTAAAGAGGCTTTGAAATGTACTTAAGTAAAAAGTACCCATAACTAGCAGCTGTTTTAAAGAGTACCTGACCTCCCTTTATATGAATAGAACAATAATGTCATTGTTAGCTAATGAATGTTTCCATGCTGAACAACGGCAACATGACAACGTTTTCATTGGTCCCTCTTCTTTAGAGAAGACCAGGAAATTATGGATACACGGATCGTGTTCAAATCAATAGGCACGCAATGACTCTAAATAATAATGATCACGCCACCAAACACACATTCAAACTAAAGGAACCAGCCTGTTTGGAAAATGTAAGAAGTAGAAAGTACAGGTATTTGTGTTCAAAATGTAAGAAGTAGAAAGTACAGGTATTTGGGTTCAAAATGTAAGAAGTAGAAAGTACAGGTATTTGGGTTCAAAATGTAAGAAGTCAAAGTAAAAAGTCGTCAGAAAAATAAGTAGTGGAGTAAAGTACTGATACCAGAAAAATGTACTTAAGTATTTGTACTCCACTACTTCCCACCTCTGCCAAGGACCCTAGCCCCTCCTGTTGTGTTCGTTTCACCGCCCTCACTTTGTTGTTTGAGCTGTCTGAGCTGTCTGTTGATGTGGGTGTGTACTCTCTAATCTAGATTCACCCATTCATTTCCTTTGCCATTTTTGACCGGGATCATAGGTGTTTTTAAAGTCGACTAAGACACTCAAAATTCCATGAAAGTGGTAATCAGATATATGTTCAAATGCCTACTGTGGAGGATATCATAAGGCCTTGAAGCAATCAAATGTAAAACACAATATTTATGATTGATGAAAGTAGTAAATCAGTCAGATTTGACCCGAACACAACAGGAGGGTTAACATTTAAACTGAAGACGTTGCTAACGAAGAAGCAACAGGAAGTAGCGTCCCATTTCTCTTTCCATTCATGTCTTTCTGCATATTCTCCCATTCTAAATCTCTCTAAAGGGTTTCAAAACGAGTATTTTAAAAATCACAAAGTGCACGCAATGATTATCAGCCCAATATCATGACTTGTCCTTGTAGGAAAAGCACAGGATTATGAGCAACATGACGTTAAAAAAGGGCTCTGTTCTGTTCAAGTTTCCCAGCATGCAAAATATGAGGACGCTGAAACTGTGCTTTAAAATAATCTTTAATCTGTTATTATTTACTCTTGTGCTTTTCCTACTGTCAAAACATACATTTTTTAGGAGTTTGAAATCTTAAAGGTCACCTATTGTGCAAAATCCACTTCTTCATGTCTTTTATACATCAACATGTGTCCCCTCTTCTTCATGTCTCTTCTACATCAACATGTGTCCCCTCTTCTTCATGTCTCTTCTACATCAACATGTGTCCCCTCTTCTTCATGTCTCCTCTACATCAACATGTGTCCCCTCTTCTTCATGTCTCTTCTACATCAACATGTGTCCCCTCTTCTTCATGTCTCTTCTACATCAACATGTGTCCCCTCTTCTTCATGTCTCTTCTACATCAGCATGTGTCCCCTCTTCTTTCATGTCTCTTCTACATCAACATGTGTCCCCTCTTCTTCATGTCTCTTCTACATCAACATGTGTCCCCTCTGTGTAAAGAGACTCTGAAAGTTTCAGGAACAAAGATTCTCTCTCTTTTTGTCCTGATCCATTTCTATAAAAACCTGTCTGAAAATGAGCTGATCAGATTTTGGCCACTTTGTGATGTCATCACGATGTTTTGGCTTGTGTAACCATTAGCCAATCAGCAACCAAGGTAACCCCCCCCCCCCCCTTATCACCTAAATCTCTCCTAGAGCACCATTGTGTTCTTTTTAACCAAATCTCTCTCAGAGGGGCTTGGGGAGGGGCTCCTTATTTTCATCTAAAGTAACAGACAGAGAATCAGCACTTTGGAAACAGGGCTGAAACAGAGGGGATTATGGGATGCTGCAATGATCTGTTTGGTGTTTCAGCCAATCAGAGACAGGCTCTGTATATATCTGAGACCTATAATATATTGATGAAAAACAGTATAACAGGGGACCTTTAATTTGTTTGCCAATCAACACACCAAAATGTGTTTGACAACATTTCTGTGGTATGAACAACAACACAAAGACACTAAGAAGTATTCACGCCCATTTGTGTGTTTCATTGTTTTCTATACGCTTCAAATTTGCTGTAAATACATTTATTTATGGGACTTTTTGTGTACATACGAATACCAGAAGGACTTTTTTTGACAGGCTGAATATTAAGTACCTGCGACTACTTGAATACAGCACTAGTGATGTTTCTGTATCTCTGCCAGGCGACATGAGAAACCTCACTCAGTTTTTCACGAGGACATTGTTACTCGCAAAAGTGACAGATTCAGACAAATTAAAGGTCATATTGTAGCAGATATGTTTATCTTTGGGTCATGACTTCATCTTCAGAGTACAAAATCATGAATAAAGCAATAGTTGTCCTGGATAAGAAAATGTTTACCCCTTTACAATCGGCATTAAAGGTTACAAAATCTAAATGTGACTGTACTGTTTGCGTAGGGATTTAACAAACCAAAAAATAACCTGTCAGTAAGTGAGCGTTGGAGACGTTGGTAGCTGGATTCTGTTGTGTTTGGATCAAGCAGCAGGACCTAAGGGTCTAAAACAATGCCTTAAACCTGCATTTGTTCTAATCTCCTCTGGTTGCAAAAAGAGATCAGATTGCATAGAAGTCTATGAGAAAATTGACCTACTTCTTATTGGTGTTATTACCTCTGTAAACATTTTTCTACTGAGTTAAGGGTCTCAATCTCTACTTTAAAGTCTTCTGCAATACAGCATGATGTTCGTTTGGTAAATAGATTTAGAGTAAATTCCCCAAACCATTCCTTCAACACTATACCTTCACATTGCAGGTTGTCATTCTCGGTTTAATATCATGTCCTGTTCCTTTGTCTGTGCCCATGTATTACTAATATTCAGTATATGGTTCAGTACTATCATTCCCATGGTTGTCACTACTATGCTATCACACTTAGCTGCACAACATGTCTATAATTTGGTGACCAATTCAGGAAGGTTCAAACTCTACTACTGCTGTTCATAAGGTTTTGAGTGGGGAATTATCACGTGTACTTTACAAGCTTCCAAATCCTATTAAGGTCTCATATCCGCTTAAAACCAATCAAATTAAATGTTATTATCACCGTATATTCATTCAGTCTTGGCATGCTCCATCTTTAAACTGTTCACATGCATGCAATGACATCAGATGAGTGATAGATAAAAGGAAAAATGTCATAACAAGAACATTTGAATTAACTAAGTGTGCCACTGTTTCTGTTTGATAGTAGCATGAGGTTGTGGCGCTAATTATAACACCAAGTGCCTTTCATCTGAATGGATGCCATACTGTAGCCAGATGTTCTTACATTATGGGATAGCATCTTGTTTCCTAATTGTTTTTTTAATTGTCTTATTGTGATCACTTCACCGAGGCACCGCGTGAGCAATTAAAACCAATGATCAACTATTGCAACTCCAAAGACACAAAAACACAGCTCCGTAGAATCTTATTTTTTACATTGTGAAACATTTTCGAAGGGCATTGTTCAAATATTAGGCTGAAACCAAAAGGGCGGTTCCCTTAAAGGACAAATAATACATGTATCTAGCTGCTTTAAAATGCAATGGTGCTTTCTTTGCTTCGGGCCAGTATTTTGTGAATTTGCCAACCTGATTTAATCCAACAGGTCAAATCCAAAGTTGTTTTTTGCCATGAAGTGCATTATTTGAAAAAGCTGTATGTCTGTTTCATAAACTGAAATGCTGGTCTGTAAAGTTTTCTCTCGTAGCATTGTCTCCATCTGTTTACTCTGTGTGCTTCCGTATCTTAACGTGACTGTAGAATATGTTGTAATCGTCTTCAGTGTGGCTTTTTCCAAGATGAGTTCTTCCCTTCTTGGCCTCGCAATAAACTGATCCTGAAGCTGCAGTCTGAGGATGTTTTATATCGTGAAACATACTGTAAATACAAGCTAATAACGATTTTACCACGGATACATACTGCCTTTGATAAGCAGGAAGTTGAAGTCGTGGTATACTATAAATTCAGCGATGTTTGCGTGAATCTACAGTTCCTTGTACGTTTCTTTTAATACATTACATGTTACTTGTTAGACGCTTTTATCCAAACCGACTAACATACTCAATACTGTGGACAATCCCCACAGGAGCAGTTTGGGGTGAAGTGTCTTCAGGGACACAACGACATGCTGACTGCAGTGGGGTTTGAACCTGTGAGCCCCTGATCCCAACACCAACGCACTAATCCACTGCGCCACAGCCTCCCATAATATTTAACCTTTTAAATTGAATGAAAAAAGGAAATGCCTTTCACCCAAGAACAACATAATTTCACTTGTAGAGGACTTTCCTTTTCCCCATTTATATTTTAAACATAGAAAAACAACATCAATCCAACTTTTATACAATTCTCGAGCATGTCGTTTTGATACAAATCATAATTTAAAAGTTCAGAAATTGAAAGTCTGTCGTCTAATTTACATTTTCTATTGTCTACTAAATTATTTTTAAGCCTGATATTCTCATGTTTCAAAATACATTGTTTCGTAAATTAAGAAATAACACTTTCAAAAATTGAAAATGTATTCTGCAATCATAAGCATATAATTGGACAGTGTCTAACAAGAGCTTGTTGAAGTCTCTCCTTTTCAATGATGCCTTAAAGGGGACCTATCATGCAAAATGCACTTTTTGATGTCTTTTATACATAAATATGTGTCCCCGGTGTGTCGGGGAACTCACGCAGCGTCAGAAAATAAAACCCTCTCTCTCTTCCTCCGTACCCAAATCTCTAAAAACAGGGATACAACGGAGCTGATCCAGATTTACGTCCGATATGACGTAATATCTGAAATGTGGACCCACGGCCCAATCAGAAACGTTGCTATCAGAAACAATGCCCGACTGTTTTGGACGTAATATGGTCGGTGTTTACATTAGCATCGCTAACACTCAGAGCTAACCTGTACTGGAGAGCATGTGTGTGAAGAAGCAGGAAAAGGAACTCACCTTGTGGTATAACCGGCAAGAGAGAAAGCCTTTGAGCTCCATACTGTTTCAGAAAGAATCCTTGATAATCCATGATATGGTGTTTCATCACGGCAGTATTTCGTTTAGACAGTAGCTGCCGGGTCCCGCATGAGCTCAGCCCCCTCCTTTTTTATTTTTAAAGCTTTATACCCCAAATCAGCACAAACAGGAAGTGAAATAGAGGGATATGAGGCATGGCTAGAATGGGTGATCTGTTTGGTATTTTGAGCAAAACACTTCATAGACATGTTTTTTATATTTGTATATATCTGAGACCTATGCTATTGCCTAAAAATAGCATGATAGGTGACCTTTAAGTTAGAACTGGTTTTAGATTTCCCTATGTTCATCCTCCGATTCCCACATTTTAGGGTATATTATTGTTTTTACTTTCTTTTTGTTGTATTTGATCCTTTTTGTAATACTTTATTTGTATTTCACGTTCTACCATGTTTTTAAAAATAATGTTATAGTCAATTTAACTTCATTTGACAGTCATCTATGTTTATTATTCTGTAAAGCTCACTGAGGCAAACGTGTTTTGTGATATTGGGCTTGATAAAAAAACTTTGAATTGATTTGATCATTTAACAATTACATATGTTTTGGGTTTTTATTGGCAGAAGTTCCTCAGTAACCACTCCAACAACATGTACTTTTTTTTTAGATGTAGTAACTCATTAAATAGTACAGATAATCCTCATTTCCCTCAATGTTACTGTTCTTTCTGCCTTACAGTCTCAGCTCAGGGAACACAACTCCCTGTTCCCTCGCGGAAGTCTTGTCATGTGACTCCAGTTCAGATAAACAGATGTCACATGATTCGCGGTTCATTTCTCAACATGGCGGCCAGATGTCTGCAGCTGGCTGCTCTCCTCTCCTTCTTCTTCTTCTCTGGAGCTTTACCTTTCCCTCTTGGACCAGAAGCAGGAAAGTCTCCAACCTGCGGTTATAAGGTCAGCCATGTTTCCTTTGGTGCTTGTTTTTTTTATTATTATGTTATATCTCTTACTTTTTAAGTTCCCTAAAGATGAGCACTTCCTGCAGCTTTCACTTCCGCTCATCCGCATCTTGGGTTAGGGGCTCAGGGTCTTCTGTTCCAAAAATCACCAATTTGAAATTAACCATAAAAGAGTAATATTAGGCTCAGTTTTATTTCATTAAATTGCATAACTTGGCTCTTTATTTTCCTGTTTTAGTATTCAATATGAGCAGAGGTGTAAAGTAACTAAGTAGATTTACTCAAGTACTTGAATTAAGTACCATTTTGAAGTCATTCAAACTAGCTGCTCCTTTACCAGCTTTGAGAACACTTTAATGATCAATCATTATAAAACATATCATATATATTATTCTGAAATGGACCAATCTGCACAATGACTACTTTTACTGTCGCTACTTTCACTATATTTTGATGAGAATACTTTCCTACTTTTACTTGAGGAACATTTTGAATTCAGGACTTTCACTGAAACAGAGTATTCCTACACTCTGGTACTTCTACTTTTACTCAAGTACAAGATCTGATTACTTCTACTTTTACTCAAGTACAAGATCTGAGTACTTCTACTTTTACTCAAGTACAAGATCTGAGTACTTCTACTTTTACTCAAGTACAAGACCTGAGTACTTCTACTTTTACTCAAGTACAATATCTGAGTACTTCTACTCCTCAAGTACAATATCTGAGTATTTCTAAGTTTACTCAAGTACTAGATCGATAGAGTACAGAGTACTTCTCCTACCTCTGAATATGAGTAAAATATATTCAAAGTAACGTATTGCATGGCGTAAATCCAAAAGTACTCCTTTATTGTGTAAAGGAAAAACAAATCTATATACATTTAGAAACATATATTACTCAATTTAAGTGCATTTCATTATTTTGTAATAGTTTCAAAACAAAGGAAGAGTATGTATGTGTCCTTATAAATCATGCTCCTTTATGGTACTTAACAATGTTTCTTATGTTCTTATTTTCCCATCACTGATGTCCGTTTGTTTGCGGAACTGAATTTATATTAAAAGTACATTCAGAAAGAGGAAATATTTCTTCTCTAAATGTATTAATAGGACGTCTCTACTTACTGTGTGCCTTCCCTAACCATAGAGCAGTGCAGTAGATGTGTCCTCAGTGTCTGTGTGTGTTTATTAGTGCCTGTGTGTTTATGTGTGTGTGTGTGTGTGTGTGTGTAGTCGTGCCATGCCACACAGCCGGACATGCTGAACGTGCACCTGGTCCCTCACACACACGATGACGTGGGCTGGCTGAAGACTGTGGACCAGTACTTCTACGGAGGTCAGTGACACGCTGGTGGTGCTGGGATCACAACTTAACGTAGAAACTGACACGAGAGGTTTCTGAGTCTCACAGGGGTGCAAACACATTTAAAAAAACAAACATTACAGGAACCTATTTAAAGGTTGAGGTCAAGAATGTGTGGAGAGGCTTTCATGACCAAAACTAAATTAAGAAACACTAAATAGTTGTAATTGTTAAATACAAATTAACCTTTTAATTCAAAACCCTGTTGTTACACTGTAGTATCATACGGGGGGGAAATATATAACAAATGGATGCAAATTGACATTCACACACACACACACACACACACACACACACACACACACACGATATATATACACAAAGTGCAGATGATGTCTGTTACAGCACACTCAGGTGACGGACAGATGATGGTCACCTGCATGGAGCACACGGTCTCTCTCACTATGAACACACCTGAAGCCTGAGAAACCTGAACGACCCTGAAACTATAAAAGTGTTCAGTGTGAGTGGAAACACAGAGCATTGGAGTCATGTGACAGGACTCTAAATGTCCTCGAGATGCTGAAGGAATCATCTCCAACACGCTGTTTCTCATCTGATCACTTGAGAGCTGCTATAAAACACCTGTAAAAGGCTGAGGGTTTAAATGAGACGAGGAACATGTGTGTGTATGGTCACTTTATATATAACTACGGACTTGTTTAGATAAGTGAACTGTATATATCTGCAAATATGAATCGCGTTGTTGTCAACTTTCCAATTAGCTGCACACTTTTATGCTAGATTACTAATTGGATTGGGTATTTTTTAAAGAAAAAGTCAAATGTTATATATATTCCAGCTCCTTAATGTAAATATGTTTAGTATGTTCTGGTTTCTCTACTCCTCTAGAGAGATTTTACTTAATATCTTTGAGTTGTGGACAAAACAACACATAGAGGGAGGTTTGTTGGGCTTTGGAAACACATTGTTCACCATCTAAAGACTAAACAACTTATTGATTTATTAAAAAACAATGTTAGTCGCACAACAACTCATGTTTAAAATATTAGCAACCAAGCAGATCAGAAATTATAGGTTTTGTATTTAAAGGTTAAATAAATGATGTGTTTCTTCCCCTAAGAAAAGTTACACATATGTTATCACTCTTAATTGATATCTTACAAACCCCTGACACGGTGACTAAATCCTTACAGCTAAATGTGTGATTCGTTCATTAAAAAAACATGTCATTATTTCACAATTAATGTCTGCAAATATGAATCACGTTGTTGCCGACTTTCCCATTACTAATTGGATTTTAAAGTCTAATTTTATATACATTCCAGCTCCTTAAATGTAAAAATTAAAGGTCACCTATCATGCTATCTTTAGGCAATAGCATGGGTCTCAGATATATAAAAATATAAAAAAAACATGTCTATGAAGTGTTTTGCTCAAAATTCCAAACAGATCACCCATTCTAGCCATGCCTCATATCCCTCTATTTCACTTCCTGTTTCAAAAGTGCTGATTTGGGGTATAAAGCTTTAAAAAAAAAAGGAGGGGGCTGAGCTCATGCGGGACCCGGCAGCTACTGTCTAAACTAAATACTGCCGTGATGAAACGCCATATCATGGATTATCAAGGATTATTTCTGAAACAGTATGGAGCTCAAAGGCTTTCTCTCTTGCCGGTTATACCACAAGGTGAGTTCCTTTTTATTTCCTGCTTCTTCACACACATGCTCTCCAGTACAGGTTAGCTCTGAGTGTTAGCGATGCTAATGTAAACACCGACCATATTACGTCCAAAACAGTCGGGCATTGTTTCTGATAGCAACGTTTCTGATAGGGCCGTGGGTCCACATTTCAGATATTACGTCATATCGGACGCAAATCTGGATCAGCTCCGTTGTTCCCCCGTTTTTAGAGATTTGGGTACGGAGGAAAAGAGAGAGGGTTTTATTTTCTGACGCTGCGTGAGTTCCCCGACACACCGGGGACACATATTTATGTATAAAAGACATCAAAAAGTGCATTTTGCATGATAGGTCCCCTTTAAAATAATAAAAAGTTCTGGTTTCTCCTCTAGAGAGATGTTACTTAATATCTTTGAGTTGGGAACAAAACAACACATTAAGGGAGGTGCTTTTTATTCTTCCGTTATTATTTCATAAAAATGTCTGTTTTCCCTCCACCTCTTCTGTTTGTGTGCATATATATATATATATATATGTGTGTGTGTGTAGACCGTAACGACATCCAGCATGCGGGGGTGCAGTACATCCTGGACTCGGTGGTGGACCAGCTGCTGAAGAACCCCGATCGGAGGTTCATCTACGTGGAGACGGCTTTTTTCTACCGCTGGTGGAGGCAGCAGAGCTCCAGCATGAAGCAGACCGTGAAGCAGCTGGTGGAGGAAGGTGAGAACAACATTTACATTTACTCTGAAAGACTGGCTTCATATTCACAATCCCTGCCTGATGTAACACTCACAACATTACAGACTGTAGGCTGCTGCTCACGGAGAGATAAGCTCCTACTTTCCTGCAGCGCTCAGACTATATAACCACACACACACACACACACACACACACACACACACACACACACACACACACACACACACACACAGACTATAAAACACCCCTTGTTGTGAAATACAAATTATGTGCAATATGTTCAATATATATATATACAAGCCGTAATAACTGTGCAATATATACCTGGCTGCCCTCTTCTTTAGAGAAGACCAGGAAATGATGGATACACGGATCGTGTTCAAATCAATAGGCACGCAATTGACTCTGAATAATAATGATCACGCCACCAAACACACATTCAAACTAAAGGAACCAGCCTGTTTGGAAAATGTAAGAAGTAGAAAGTACAGGTATTTGTGTTCAAAATGTAGGAAGTCAAAGTAAAAAGTGGTCATAAAAATAAGTAGTGGAGTAAAGTACTGATACCAGAAACATGTACTTCAGTACAGTAACAAAGTATTTGTACTCCACTACTTCCCACCTCTAGATGGGCCTCTTTCCAGTAAACTAAATGAATAACTCACTAGCATGGCTTGAAACTCATGATTATATCAAACAGATTCTACAGTAAGAACAACATTTAAATGTACTCTGAGGAAGCTTCATATCCTCTCCTCCTCCTTCAGGGCGTCTGGAGTTTGTGAACGGCGGCTGGTGTATGAGCGATGAAGCCACGACCCACTACAGCTCCGTCATCGACCAGATGACCTTGGGGCTTCGCTTCCTCAACGAAACCTTCGGTCTCTGCGGACGCCCCCGGGTCGCCTGGCACATCGACCCCTTCGGACACGCCCGGGAACACGCCTCCATGTTCGCTCAGGTAGATCATCTGAATGCTGCCATGAAATCCGAATACATGTTGAAAGGTATGACAGGTAGCATTTCAGCACTGCACATATGTTATATTGTGTTGAGTTGTGCACTTGCATTATCCCCAAGTGCTTCCAATAACACCAAACCCATATATATATTAATCCAGTTTACAGTCAATGTTGGTTCGTCCATCCTTCGTGCATGCACATAAATCTGCTTTATTCAGCTTCTATATTAGTTTTTATATCCCAGGTTTGTTTTGAGAGACCTCTCTGGATGATTCTGCTCCTCGTGATAACCTCTTTGAACGATAAACACTAAAGCAATCCTCTCTGTATTCTATTTTACTGCCCACCTGTAGCTGAATGGTTGCTCCACAGACCAGAGTCTTAATCCTCTCATTTAACTCAGCAAGAAAGGGAACTCCCTTATTTCCCAACATGACAACCCAATCTTTGACGACAAATGTTGAAATCCACAGCTTCAAGACAGCAGCCTGCAGTTAACCTTTTACCTCAGAGCTTTACAGTGTGTGTGTGTGTGTGTGTGTGTGTGTGTGTGTGTGTGTGTGTGTGTGTGTGTGTGTGTGTGTGTGTGTGTGTGTGTGTGTGTGTGTGTGTGTGTGTGTGTGTGTGTGTGTGTGTGTGTGTGTGTGTGTGTGTGTGTGTGTGTGTGTGTGTGTGTGTGTGTGTGTGTGTGTGTGTGTGTGTCAGATGGGGTATGACGGCTTCTTCTTCGGGCGTCTGGACTACCAGGACAGATCTCAGAGGATGGCCACTAAGGACCAGGAGCTTCTGTGGAGGGCCTCCGAGAGCCTCACCCCCCCCATGGCCGACCTCTTCACCGGTAACACAACATTTCATATTTTTCCTTTTGTGACTCAGTCTGTAACTTTCGGTTAATCTCACCTTTCTCCCCCCTGTAGGGATCCTTCCCAACGGGTACAACCCCCCGACGGGCTTCTGCTGGGATCAGTCCTGTGACGATCCACCAATCAGAGACGACCCTGAGCTGGAGGACTACAACGTGGACGACGTGGTGAATCGCTTCGTCGCCATCGCCAACAGTCAGGTCAGTAACATCACTTCATTTTACTGTTGTTTTAAACCATTACTGAGGTCATAAATCAGGTGAGAAGTAGTTTCATAGACTTCCATACAATCTGACCACCTGCTGGCCATTAGAGGTACTGCAGCTTTAAGGCATTTCCGCATTACGGTACGTCCACACGGTTCCGTCGCGTTGAAGCTTGCCGGTGGGCGTGTCTGGCGTGCGACCAACAACCAATCACATGAATCTCCCGCCCCGGACACACGAGCACGCGGTTTGATTGGCTAGCGCTTGTACTGGCATATGATTTGATTGGCTGGCGCTTCCTTCGACGCTTGAAACGTTGAACTCTTCTCAACTTTCGAAGCGAGCGACGGAGGCAAAGCGACGAACCACAATGCAGTTCGGCAAAGCGTGACGTCACCCCATTCAAAGTGAATGGGAAGCGTCTCCGTTGAAGCACGCGACGCTGCCGTGTGGACGTTACTTTTCAGACCTTTGGGACAAACCTTGATCTTATTACCCTTTTTTACATTATTATTTTTGTGCAATTTGCATTAAATTAGCCTGAGTTTTATTGTGAATCATGTCATATTATTTGTTGTACTAATAAATATATCTAATCTTTAATTTCCTTTATAAAACTATTCCGTAGATTAGTCCCTTTGACGGTTTGATATCTTTGCTTTCCCTTTTCTTTGAAACCTTTTTCTTGTAAACACGCACATTCTAGTATACGTATAAACTAAACTCTTATTGTAAGACGCTTTGGATTAAAGTAAAAATGTATAATGTTGCCGTTCTCCTCCCTCAGTCTATGGTGTACAAGACGAACCACATCATCATGACCATGGGCTCAGACTTCCAGTACGAGAACGCCAACCTGTGGTACAAGAACCTGGACAAGCTGATCCGCTACGTGAACGCTGAGCAGGCGGACGGAGGGAAGGTCAACGTGCTTTACTCCACGCCGTCATGCTACCTGCAGGAGCTGCACCGAGCCAACAGCACCTGGTAACGTGCTCTCTAAATCTGCTTTTTGGAGTAGAAATGGTGGATTTATAACTGTGGAGGAAATTCTTAAGAGAAACTGATCAATGATTCATGGACAAAGTTTGTCTTTTGTTATATTTAGTCAATATACATATAGTGACATCGATCTCAAATGCAGGAACAGAGCAGCTTCATCCTCAGAGGATAGAGAAGTTCTGCACCCAGAACACAGCTTACAGAAACACTATATAGTAGAGAGAAAAGCCAACTAGTCCCACCCTTAAATTCCCTTAGGCATCATCTACACATCCCACCATTAAACCATTAAACCCCCTCGTCCTTAACCATTTGCAAATCCCCCTTTTACTTCCTTTGCCTTCCTGAAATGTAAATCCTTAACATATGTCTCTGTTAAACACATACAAGACTAAACATACAATTGAAGAGAGTAAAAGGCAATCAGAGTATAAGGTCGCATTCACACCTAATAGTCCGTTTCGAGGTGCGCACCAGACGACAGTTTGTTAGATTGTTTCATTTTTCAGAAGGTTCGGTTTGCGTTCACACGGGCAAAACTCAAACAAACTTTAAACACAAGTCATGTGCACGGAAATGCTGTTCAACCATTGGTCAGACATTAAGGGGGTACAAACGCAAATCCCGACAATTTCTACCGGAGCCTCCGCCATGGAGCATCGGCACTTTCGGCAGGTTATTTTCATGCTGCTGTTAATCTGGAGATCAACAGACTCTAGCGGCCCGCGCATATGATTATATAATCAGACAACGTCCGTTAAAAAAATGATAACACATAATGAGAGACGTTCTGCAGTCAGGAGGAGGTTTCACAGACGACAGGTGGCTCTGACTTTTATGTATAGTTGACGGAGCATTTTTACTGTCACTGTCTTCATTCTGCTTCACTCTTTAACTAAACAACCGCGGATGTCTTCAAAATCTTTAGCGAAAGAGTCTTTCGCTAAAGATTTTGAAGACATCCGCGTTCTTGTGACGCGTAAATACTACACTTCCTATGTTTTGGTGCGGACTGCGTTCACACCAGCGATGAACCGCTCCAGAGTTCACTAGCAAGCGCTCCGAGACCACCTCTTTTAGGCGGACCAGAGTCCGGTTGTTTAGTTCACTTCAGAGGTCTCGGGCTGTGTTCACACCGACCCAAACGAACCGCACCAAGCGGGTAAACCAACCAGGTTCGATTCAACCGGACTATACAAGGCTGGTGTGAATGCGCCCTAAGACTATTATGTTTTAAGTGATTATCTGATCATTGGACACACGACAGAAACAATTGGAAGTGCAAGAATTGACACACGAAGTTAGATAAAGACAAAAGAAAAGACATTATGAATGGAATAAGTGATGGAAAATACATGCATGACAAAACAGGAAGTAAAAGTCGGAGACTCCACACAGAGGGAAGAAGATAGGAAAAAATAAATGCCATAAATCTGAGTGTATGATCATTTGACACGACATTAACCATAATGACAGCTTAATTAAAGAGTGATCTCACGTCGTCTTTTCACCCCAGGGCTCTGAAGACGGATGATTTCTTCCCGTACGCTGACGCCGCTCACGATTTCTGGACCGGATACTTCACCAGCCGCCCGGCGCTGAAACGATACGAGAGGATCAGCAACAGCAACCTGCAGGTAGAGAGGGGTTCATTCATTCATTTGTATTAATGGTGAAGCTTAGAAAGCACAATAATAACCTCAAAGTGTTCGGAGTAGAGCTTTACGATTACTTAAGGTTTCGTGCATTTAATAGAAGTTTTCACATTTGACTTTTTCAAAAAGAGCAGGAGCAGGAGGGTCTTGGTGAGTCGGACCCTTTATGTTTTGTTCCGTGTCGCATAAGAGTATACTATTATTTATTATTCAGGACTTAACAAATGCAAAGTGTAGTTTATCATCAAAACATCAAGTCATAATAGCCTGAACTTTTGAAAGAACATCCATAACATTCATTACATGTCACTTGTTAGACGCTTTTATCCAAAGCCACTTCCATACTCAGTACTGTGGACAATCCCCACAGGAGCAATTTGGGGAGAAGTGTCTCAGGGACACAACAACATGCTGACTGCAGTGGGACCCAAACTTGCTACCCTCTGATTCAAAGTCCAGCACACTACCCACTGAGCCACAGCCTCCCTGTGAAACAATTCATCTGTTTGCAACTTACAAATTATTTATCTAATATATCATATTCCAATTACTTGTATATATTCTGCACTATTTATATTATATTATATTTTATTGTATTTAACTATTATCTGTGTTATTGTGTTGCTCTGTAGGAGGAGCCTGTGACCTCAGATTGTCATTGTCATATCTACACTGTAGCTATGACGATAAAAGCCTTGAAACTTGAACTTTAAAAGAAAATGGTGTTACACTATAGCTACGGATCTACAGTATGTACAGGAGTGTCTTAACATAATGTTGACATACAGTACATTATAGGTGTGTATAAGTGTGTGTCTTATTGTATTTTCAGACGTGTAACCAGCTGGAGGTGCTCGGGGGTCCGGGCTCCAGGAAGGGCCCGTTTGGGGAGGGGGACAGCCAGACCCTGAGTGAGACCCTGTTTTATTACTTCTTACTGTAAAACAGAACTAAAGTCATATGACCTTTTGTCTTAATGTAATAATAGCTGACTGGAGAAGTGTAAAGTACTGAATAGATTTTCAATCAAATTGTGACATCAGAATCAGACAGTTAGCACAAATCTTGTTTATATTCCTGACTCACTTCCTGTCTGTGTTTCTGTAGAGGAAGCGATGGCGGTGGCTCAGCATCACGACGCGGTGTCGGGCACGGAGAAGCAGCACGTCGCTAACGACTACGCTAGGAGGCTCGCTAACGGCTGGCAGCGCTGCCAGGTAACTCCAGCTGCTTCATAAACCAGATCCTGTATTATCCAATTAAAATGTATTTAGATGCACGGGTATACTAACTGTTCAACTTAGTATGGAACCACTTTCAATGTCTCTAATGTACAATGCCTTGTCTTTTTATGCTGCTGCAACACAGACATTTCCCAAATTAGGATCAATAAAGGACTTCTTATCTTATCTTATCTTACTTGTTGTCAGACCTTTTTAATCTCTTTTGTTTCCAGATATAATAACTCTCTCTCTCTCTCAGGTTCTGGTCAGTAACAGTCTGGCTGCTCTCAGTGGATCGACTGCGGAGAGGATCTACTGCGACAACCTCAACATCAGTGTGTGTCCTCTCACAGAGGCCAGCAAGAAGGTGACACACAGACACACACACACACACACACACACAGACACACACAGACACACACACACACACAGACACACACACAGACACACACAAACACACACAGACACACACAGACACACACACACACAAAGACACACACACAGACACAGACACACACACACAGACACACACACACACACAGACACGCACACACAAAGACACACACACAGACACACACACAGACAGACAGACAAACACACACACAGACACACACACACAGACTCAGACACACACACACACAGACACACACACACAGACAGACAGACACACACAAACAAACACAGACACACACACAGACACACACACAAGAGCTTCAGCTGTTATCTTTGGGAAACCTGAATGTCATTAAGATTTCGCTCCGCGTTGCATTTAAATGTTTATTTTAAACTGCATCTACTTTACACCATTTTCTGTGTTGATTTTCACAATGAGAACTTTTTCCAATTTGAGATGATTCATTATTTGTAATTTGATCTAATATTCGTATCTCCTTGACAATAAGACGTGAACAGGAGCACACACACTCACTAATAGAGTCCAAACATACACAGAGAGATAGCGTTCATTCCTTCCTTTCATCTTCCAAGACATGTTTGTATATAAATGCTCACCTTCAATTTCAAATAATTGTATAGATGTAGATATAAACTATATATCTAACATCTAAACATATTAACAGATCAGAATTAGTTTATTGATCCCACAGCAGGGACATTTACAGTATTATTAATCCGTTTTTTGTATTGATTTCTTCTCTCTCAGTTCTCAGTGAATGTGTACAACCCTCTCGCTCGCCCCGTCTCTTACCCGGTCCGGCTGCCGGTTAACGGATCATCATATGAAGTGACAGATGCTAACGGCAAACCTGTGGACTGCCAGGTGTGTGTGTGTGTGTGTGTGTGTGTGTGTGTGTGTGTGTGTGTGTGTGTGTGTGTGTGTGTGTGTGTGTGTGTGTGTGTGTGGTGTGGTGTGTGTGTGTGTGTTGTGTGTGTTGTGTGTGTGTGTGGTGTGTGTGTGTGTGTGTGTGTGTGTGGTGTGTGTGTGTGTGTGTGTGTGTGTGTGTGTGTGTGTGTGTGTGTGTGTGTGTGTGTGTGTGTGTGAGGTTTATCTGTCTCTTAAAGAAACTTCTTTGTCAAATGTGGAATAATAATGACTTGCATATTGAAGTATTCTCTAGCCCTTGTTTACATGTATTTATTTATTTTTGTACTTAATCACAATTTCAATCGGCATTACATATGAGGCTATAAGTGAAAATCAATTAAGACACACATCTTCTCTAAGATTCTTAAAATGCAGTTTGATCATTTCTGAAATGTCTTTTCTGTAATAACTATTATTATTATATTTTGTTTGGATGACAGCATTTGATAAAATAATCCAGATCCTATATCATTCAGATGAATCTTTTAGACGTAATGCTTCCGCCCTTGTGTGTTTCTCTTAAGACTTTTAAGTGTTTCCTGTCACTTTTTCACCCTGAAATGAAATCACCCTCTCAGATAAACTCCCCTGTGTGTCCAGGTGCTCCCGGTGTCCTCCTCCACCCAGGAGGTGAGGAGGAGTCGAGGCTCCGCCCTCAGAGAGCTGCTCTTCCAGGCGGAGGCTCCTCCTCTGGGCTTCACCACCTTCACCGTGTCCATGCTGAAAGACGGACCTCCACCCGCCTCCACCTCCCCCAGGACCCCCACCTCCATCCAGAACAAGGTGTGGAGAGCTTTTTAACATGAGAAAGCACTTTTCTCTTTCAATATTTGTTATTGTATTTTCAGGGGAGACAATACAAGAAACATAATACAACCCACAAAACAATAACACCAAAAAACAGACGAGCAGCACCAGCAGCAACCTAGTACTCACTCACACTTATCATGTTATATTTACGCCCACAGTTATAACCCTGGACCATTCTGCATTCTTGTACGGTGCAATTGGGGACCAGTCCCGAACAAACTCATCCAGAGTTCCAGAGAAAGCACTTTTACATCCTCCTCTGAACACTGAGTGTGTTTTGAAACCGTTGTTACGAAACGTTCTGGCATTTCCTGTTTCTGCCAGAGAGAGAGGAGTTTCTTCCAAATCTGCCGCTGTATTTACGTGTGTATTTACGTGTGTATCCATGTTCTCCAGTTCCTACGAGTGACCTTTGACCCCGACACCGGCCTCCTGAGCGGCCTCAGCAACCTGGAGACCAAGCAGAGAATCAAACTGACCCAGAACTTCTACTGGTGAGTATTACTCTGAGAGAAAAGTGTAAACTCAAATTAATATTCCATGTTGAAACTCGAGCTGAGAAGTGTGTGTGTGTGTGTGTGTGTGTGTGTGTGTGTGTGTGTGTGTGTGTGTGTGTGTGTGTGTGTGTGTGTGTGTGTGTGTGTGTGTGTGTGTGTGTGTGTGTGTGTGTGTGTGTGTGTGTGTGTGTGTGTGTGTGTGTGTGTGTGTGTGTGTGTGTGTGTGTGTGTGTGTGTGTGTGTGTGTGTGTGTGTGTGTGTGTGTGTGTGTGTGTGTGTGTGTGTGTGTGTGTGTGTGTTCCAGGTACAATGCCAGTGATGGTAATAACGCCGGCAGTGACCAGCCTTCAGGCGCCTACATCTTCAGACC